>JAOVVA010000019.1:9328148-9361443 GCA_028565275.1 Leiocassis micropogon
CCTCTCTCATCTTTTTAAGTGGGAGAACTTGCACAATTGGTGGCTGACTAAATACTTTTTTGCCCCACTGTATATATGCTTATATAGCATGCTTTATGTCTGCGTTATGTTATGCTTGACATGTTTATTATAACCTAGGAAGTGTACTCAACATTTACAACCCCTTTCTGTAGTTAAAGGTATTGAGTATGCAAGATATGGAATGTTTGGTATTAAATGAAAGCTTGTTTTATTTGTAGAACATTGGTGTGAATAAAAAGTTGATATAAACAGGGCTCATGTTAATACGCTTTATTAAAATACTAAAACTTCAGCAGGATGAAATTGATGGACCAAACGTTCATGCAAATGTATGCATGAAAAGGAAGAACAGTGCGGGGGGAATGGCTAAGTCCCGCAACCAGCTCTGATTGGGATAACCACCCGTGGGACGGACCGACTCAAGGTTTGAACAGGTTTGTTGCGCCAGAACTCCAAAGTCTTGCAACGAAGAAACCCTCCGAAGAAATTCCAGAGCGCTGCCATCGGTAACCAAGCAACCGATGCATCACAGAGGGCTTCCCCGAAAGATGTCATCCCAACAACAGCTCACCAGCTGATCAGCAACGCCGTGATTCCCTTACGTTGGAAGCGAACCACCGAGAAGAACCCGCAACGAGACGCAAGTAAACAAAGCTTCATACCTTGCTGAAAATTGGTGCAATCCAAATTAAGCACTAAGATTAAACCCAAGGCTCTGCTCTTGTGACTTTCTCAGATCTAGTAATCAGTACTAGAAACTTGGGGACTCCCTGAAAACTACATTAATTCTCACCCTCCAAACTGTTTGCATGTGTTTGTATCTGTGCGAGTACGATACATAAAACTACGCTAGTTAACCACGCAGAGTAGTTCAATAAATTCTTGTTTATTTATAAAAGAATTGTTGTCTTGGTCGTGTATTTTAAAGTTAAAACATTTGCCCAGATCTTGCGTTACCATGCTCATAATTGGTAATTAAGTCCCCTGATTTTGTATCATCATTTTTTTTGTATCATCAACGTTGGCCACGGGATAAACAGAATTGGTAAGATACACTAAATTGTGCTGAATGCTGAACGAGTGGATGATGAAGTGTATGCTATAAATTTTGATCAGTTTAATCAAATCAACCGATCCATCTCTGACAAAGAGCGGAAACCCTACAGTATACAGCACAACCAGAAATACTTTGGTTCTCTGATAAGATGGGTTGCTAATTTGAAAAACCTTCATTAACAATCAGACGAAAATAGGGTTGGCCAAATGATCTGATGAAATAACAGTATAATAATCCCAGGACTTCTTGCAAGTCTTCAAAGAAATAATGATGCTCTACTATTACAATTTAAGTTATTACATAATCAAATACAGCCAAAAATACCACTGTATCCTGCTTAGTCCAGATAATACACTGGTGTCCAAATCTAGCTTGAGAAGCAACAGCTCACACCTGCTCAGCAATGAAGTTGTGCACATCCTCAGTTTCAGGGAGGAAATCAGCCCAGCTCAGTCCAGAGTCCCTCCATAAGGCCCCCACTTTCCTATGGCTCTGAAGCATGGAAAAACAGAACAATTAAAATATCAAATCACCACAGCATTAAATTACTGACCACATTTTATATTGCATGACAACATAATTTACTGTTTTTGGCTTACCATTTGTTTGCATAGAAGGTGCAATATTTCAGAAAATAATATGCCAGCTCTTCCCACAGGGAGTAATGGTTTGCTAAATTCACTGCAATAAAAAAAATAAACAATAAAGAAAACACGTCAACATCCAGCTGTACATAACATTTATAGCTGTACAACAACTTATATGGACTTATTAACAGAATGAGGCAACTTTATGTTATATGCTTGTAAAGACCAAACAAGACCATACCTAAATAATTCTCTCATAGAGATTCCTCCTTCACGGAGCACAGGATTAACTAGCTCCGCTAAGTACAGCCATATATGAGGAATGTCAATGGCCATATCATCTGCTATCTCAAGGGTTTCCAAAAACCTGTGTAAACAAGAGAAATGAAGAAAATATGCAAAGGAAAAATAAAAACATACTTTAACAATTCTCTTATAGAGTTTTCCAGGTTTAAACAAAAACCCGTCAGCAGTGAACGATGATGCCAACTATTTACAGTATATTCACACAAGTAAATGTAAAAACCACCCTATTAATAGAAATACCAACAAAAATCCCATTGCCCATAAAGCTGTCGATATCTCAGGAATCGGACAGTTGTGCTTCTACTGCTAGTCGAGGGGGGGCACAATTAGACAGAGCGGTATAGCATAGGATGAAAATGATACGCACCCTTTAAAGAACTGAGATTTGGAGAGGCTCTCGGCCTGCAGCAGCTGATAGAACAGCTGGCCCATATGATCGCGTGTGATCTGGCTCCTCTCCAGCGTCGACTCCACACCCACCCGCACAAAAACGTACAACATCGTGGCCTGTTCCAGTTCCTCCACACACTGCATGGCTTCCTGCACAAGCATATTGACACAGTAACAATGTAATAACGATATGTTTAAAAAAAAAAATGTGATCCATGTTATTAGACACTGCTTGATGGAACAACCTTGTAATCATTAATGTGCAAAAACTCATCGATAATGGACTTGGACCGTTTCTCCATCTCCTCCTCTGATAACGCAGGCTTGTCTGTAGTAGGACCTGGCACTGCTTCAAGTTTTACTGCCACACAGGGGACATGACGTGTCATCATAAATTACGCTTAAGCATTAAACTGAGTTACAGCCAACATACATGTTTGGATTAGTGTACAGATAAATATACATACTTAACATACATAAGGGAGCAGGTGCTTTGTTTGTATCAAGTTTATGTGGGTGCAAATCAGTGGCTCACCAGATTCCCTGGATTGGCTGCACTCCAGTTTGCTTCTGCTAGCTGCACTGGGCTGCAGTTTGGGTGTGTCTAGGACATGCATGTCCTTGTGAACTTCCTCCTGCTGATGATCCTCAGCAGCCTCCTTCCCTGGTCCACCCACAGACGGTGGACCAGACCGCGAAGGACCCAAGGTCAACGGTTTATCGTTGCGCTCTCGTCCTGAGCTTCCACGACTGGGAAACACACAATAAACACGCGTATTAAATCGCCATTAAAATACATGGACAGTTTGTATTTGGACTTCACAGCCTACATTACGCGTAACAGAGTATCGTGATGTGAAGTGTTGCACAATACCTGCTCAGGCCTCCTCTAGAGTCAATGTCAGTTGAGGCAGATGGCGTGGAGGCAGAGGCAGGAACTGAGGGCTGAAGAGGTGAGTAACGGTTCAGACTGCTGGGGCGCAAGATATCTGAAAGAACAACACCTACTATCACAACTTGCTATTTATTTTTCACAAAAAAACAAGCACAAGACAGGGCCAGGAAAGTACACAGACTACTGCACAATGCATTTGTTTCTAACCTGATTCACTGGCCTTGGCTCCAGCTCCTCCACTGCTACCCTTCATCCAGTTGAGCGGTGATCGACCCAACGGTCCCAACTGAATCTTATCGTCTATGGTTGACTAAACAGACAATTGGCATTAAAACAAGCACATTGGTATTAAAAAACAAGTTTTTTTCGATATGCAAATGCCTGTTTTATGCACGGTTTTCAAAAATGTTACCCAATCATTTGCAGTGCACCTCTTGTGAAACTGAAACAGACTGTCCTCCCACCTTGTGTGAAAGAGGAACCTTGCAGCAGCATGACTCTGCATGTCTGATACCTTTTTCTCAATCATGTTTATTGTAATACAAACTGTGCGACATTTAGTTTATTTAGATTTAACTAAACTTCCCATAGGGAAGTGAAAGCATCATTTTTCAAATCGAGTAGTCTGCAGTAATTTTATTTTATTCAGGTTTATTTAAACAAACAGCAGCAATTCTAAACACCACAGCTTCTCCATTACTCAGCTAAAAAAAGAGCCGTCAGTAGGTTAGAGCTACCTCTTGAGCTATAATCTATAATAAACTTTTAGGAACTGGAATTTCAATTCTGATCATCAAAAACATGCTTTCAGATCAACAAAGTTTCCCATTAGATGAGGTGACACTGCTCAATAAGATGATCCAGCATTTTTACCATCACTTGTTTCTAATTACTGCATTATTTTTTTGTGATAGCCACATAGTGTCTTCTGGCTGTTACATATATTAGCATACAGGGCTTTTTAAAGTGTGTTTAAATGACTCAAAAGGTATATACTAGTCAATGAAGTGAAATTGTTCACCAGGAGGTGGGGCTCTTGGGACTGTTTGATAACCAAGTAATATATGATGGCATCTGTCATGCAGAATAGTTGAACAACATATACAACTTTAAATGTAAATTAAATATGTTCAAGTATAGATTCTTCATTTTTACATTACTGCATGTCCACTTAGTAAAGAAGCAAAAAGCCTGTCGCTTCCCATATAAAAACCACTAACCTTGGTGATTTTGGGGATCTTGTTGGGGTCTATTGTTCTACTGTTCTTAGGCACAGGCACAGTGTTCCAGGTCTCTTCTCTTGGAATTACTGTAAAACAAACATATAAGACAATAAATATAGTGCATCAAATATGTCACAGAGGAAGGGGACTTGGTTATAAAAAGGATTATCCTATAGGACACATGCCCTCTCTGACCTGGTCTCCTCTTGTCCTTAGATAGCAGCTGTTGGTGAACTTTTCTTTGTTCTTCCTGCTCCTCGATTTTCGCCTCCTTGTGGATCTGCTCGATGGTCTTGGGCCCCAGATCAGCTCTTCGTGATACCCAGTTGTGCTAAAGGAATCACAAATATCATTTATTTGCTTGCAAAAACATGTATATGTACTACTGCTAAACAGAAGCACTTAGACAGACAGATTCACTAACCAGGCGCAGGTCAATTACATCCTGGAGCATAAAGCGAATGCGTGATGAAGTCTTCCTCTCCTTCACTATTTTTTCCATCTGATTAAAGTACTGATCCATTCTTGGCTAATGGAAAGAAAAGGAAAATCAGACACAACAGTAGTAGTGCTTTTAAATAACTATCCTCCTGACAATTTTAATATATTTCAGTTTGGATTTTAGTTCCTGCCCTGATGTTCCAGTAAAAGGCCTCTTTTAAAAACTTTTTGGGAATAGCGATCATTAGAAGTCATTTACAGGTCCTATGAGAATAAGGCTGCCAGAAACATCCAAGTTGTAAAAAGCAGCTATTTGTTCACTGGAGTTACACAGTCATGAACATTATAATCACTTAACACTTGGCACATCTAGTTCGAGTATTAAACAGCAGCAGCAGCAGACCTTTTGAGTAATACAGCTACAGAAATTTCTCCAAGCCTTTTTCAGTTAGTCCCATAAATTATAAGCAAGTGCTCTCTTAAACACATGGTCAGTTCGAGATTAAGAGCTTTATCTTGGCTATATGAAACATTTACAAAACACAGTATTATACAAGCAGCCAGACAATGTGACTAAACAACAGACAAACTTTAATATTACTGCTACATCCTAGTTCATACACTGACAATGTTCTGCTTTTTGACGTGGCCCTCTGTTTGTCTACCTTGGCCTTCTCGAAGTCCAGATCTTTGCCTATGGTCGTGAGGAGCCTACAGAGGCACTCAAGACTTTCCTCATCATGGTTTTTCAGCAGTTTCACCACACAGTCATGCATGATGGCCTCAGTCAACATTCGCAGCTTAAATAGTTCCCCAATGAACTTGATGTTACCAATTGATCTTCTTCGAGCTTTGTCCTTGGCCTCCTCCAGCTCCTCCTGCAGCCTTTCACGCTCAGTGGTCTGAAAAGGTACATCAAATAAATAAATAAATAAATAAATAAATAACTAGATAAATAGAGCCTCCTCATTTAAACCAATCCATGTACTGGAGGAATACATATTTTACATAAAATATCAAAAGGCACATTCTACAGAAGGACTGGTTCAAGCCTGATAACATTATCTACGTGAAGCATCATTTGCAATTTCAGCACTTTGTGTAATCTGCGAGATATGTAAATTGAAAAAAAATGAAAAGAAAGCCTCTTGAGGGAAACTGTGCTTACTGAGGCAGCTGCTTCCAGCTCGCGCTGTTTCTTTTCAAAGACATCGTCATTCGCCTTGTCCTTCTCAAACTCTTTCTGACAGCGGTTTAGCAGCAGCTTTCGGAAATTCACAGTGCTATTGGGCTTATCTGCCATGGGCACTTTTAACTAGAAAGGAAAAAAAAAAAATTTGTTATAATCACAACCTGGGTTACATGCAGAAGGAAGCAAACCCAGAAATAAACCGGTAGTCCAATTCAAGGTTGCAGCGTGCCTTAAATCCTACACATTCATTCTAACTGCATTGATAGTTCAGTGTAAATGTGAAATAGCAAAGATTAGGTAGCGTAACATGCTACTTACTGTAGCCAGACAGCTACACATATTGCCATACGCTACAGAGAAGCTTGGCTCATCAATGGCTTTCTCAAAAACCAGGTCGATGACTCCCTTAAGGCGCTCCTCTGTGTCGATGGTGAGGTCAGTCACCTGCTTCATCAGCTGACTAAACATCTGTGGTGTCAGCTTGTTAAGGATACTGCGCACCTTCCGGAAAAGCTCCTAAAAAACATGCATGAAAATCAGAATTAATGTATCCAAGGCAATGTCTGCATCCAACAGATCAGCAAATATGAATGCATGCAAGTAAAGGCACTAACCTGAGTTCTCTGGGTCTCGGGGTCATCTGTGGCGCTCTCTCTATTCATGCCAGGCTTCCAAGCATGTTCAGCTTTCTTCAACTGTACGTCATCGTTCACAGACACATTCATGATGATCTTGCGAGGAGGAGGCCGTCTCAGACTTACATTCAGCAGCTACAAGAGCAAATATGATCATTATGATAAGCAACACATTTAATGTAAAAGTAGTTTGCATTTCATTATGGTCTAGTACTCAGATTTAAAATAAACATTCTTACATATACATGGCACTAGTTATTAACACAATGACAACATATCTCTTTTTAAGAAGAAAGATTAGACAACCAAATAGATAAAATACTTCAAGACAGTCTGCTGTCTTTCTACATTCACATACTGCACTACAGGCCCAATAGAACAATAGGGCCTAAGAGAGAGGTATCGTAGACATTTCTAAGTCAGCTTGATAAGTGACAACAGAGATGGTATGAGCAGAGAGAGACCACTACTTAAAATATGAATGGGGCAGCGAGTACCACTTAACATAGCTGCTACAATATACAAGCTCTACCCCTCAATAAAAAAGAAAGACATTGTTAACATCCATTTCACATCTGTGTTTGAAACACAACCTTATATTTTGTCATTCAAGTAGACAAAAGCCTGTTTTTTTTAGGACTGAAAAGTGCCCGGGAATATTGCCAAGCTGACCACAGAGTGGACAGAATTTACTAACTGGTGACAGTGTGCTGTAGTGCTAGCTTGTATTTTAATGTTGACTAATAAAATTTACACTCAACTTTATATATTCATCAAGATTCAAATATTTAGCATACTTTTGGTATTTACACAGATCAGCAATAACATTAACAGCACCAGGTTAATAATACAGTGGAACCTAGGGTTAGCGAGAACATTGGTTAGCGAGTATTTTGCCAGACAAAATTGTTTAAAATAAATCGATAAACAAGCGAGGTCTAGACATAAGAGCATGCGCTTAGTCTGCGCATGTTTTTTCTCTCTGGCGCGCTGCGGGATTCTGGGTAATCGTCTCCCATGTTCAGTCTCAGTGTGTGTGCGTCACTCGAATAGTCAACATTCAACAACCCCACAGCACCCAAAGGATCCGTTGCCAACATTCTGGTGCCAGACACAATAGCAGTTACATTTGCAGCATTTAGTAGACGCCCTTATCCAGAGTGGAAAACTTTTATCTTATTAAACATCTGAGCAGTTGAAGGTTAAAAGATTTGCTCAAAAGACCCAGCAGTGGCAACTTGGTGGTGCTGGGAATAGAACCTGGAACCTACCACAGAGCCTGAGGGGCCAGAGCTGCCCTGGTCTCAAAAAGGGTAACCTAAAACCTAAGTGGTTTTAAGATTAATGGCTTTAAAAGTCATGGCTGATAGTTTGCAGTGACCGTGCTACTCCAAGAGAATCTGTTGAAAATTCTGGACAGTATCATAACATAGCACAGCCCATTCAAAAGAGACAGAGGGAAGCAGAAACCTACCGGTACTCCTCTCCCTGCAGGAATCAGCCTACTGAAGTCTGCAAAAGCTGGCGTGAAGTCTGGACCTCTGGAAATGAGCCCCCGTGGGTCCGGCCGTAGGGGCAGCTTATTTTGGTTTATCTGTGAATGCAGAGTGTGTTATTTTTGATAACTGTATCCGTCAAACCGTATACAGTTTTGAAATTGAAATAAAGCCCATGCCTTAAGAGAACTACCTTGTCCAGTACCACATCAGATATGGGTGGAAGCCCCTCTGGCTTCTGCACACAGGCAGGCATGAACTGGAAGCCCAATAGAAAGTCCCTATTATATTGCCTCTTCCCATTCTTCAGCTCCGGTTCTGAGGGAGGGAGGGGTGGGGGAGTTGTTAAGCAAAAGCAAAAAGAAGGTAAACAAATTTCTTAATTGCACCTCATAGACGAAAAAGGCCTTACTCTGAATTGTGTTGCTGTTGGACTCCTCGAGTGCAGGTGTTAAGCCTCCATCACTGCTTTCAGCCTCAGAGCTGTGTTCGGGTCCGTTCTTTAGTGGCTCCACTTTCTGCTCGCCGTTCTCTTCCAATAGCGTTTCTGCTGAAGCCTGATGATCCACAGTCCCCGATGACAAGCTGGGTTTCTCTACTGTGGCTTCTATGGCTGGCTCAAGCTTATCCTTACACACACACCCCCACACACACCCACCGACAAAATAAGACTGCTTGTACTGCGATAAAACCATCTCGAACTACTAAGAAGTTCTAGTCTAAAGCTAGGATCCACACCTCCAGTTGAGTTGAGGGTAGGCATTTTTATAAATAAATAGTTAATTAAGGAAGAACTCCAAGGTTTTCAATTCAATTTCTACCTACAGGATTTGTAGTTTATGTACAATTACTGCAAACAAGAACCAACATGTCTCCCTGTTATTGGACACAAGCAGAAAACTTGTTTACTCCAAAATCCATTATAATGAAAGTCAAAGGGCAGTTCGGGGAAACGTGATTTATGTGAAAGGTTTTTGTATAGCATTTCCATGAGTCGTTATTCGCAGAGGCATACATAAAAGTCTCTTTAGTTCCGCCCAAGTAATAAGTAAATTTTTACTGTGTTGCACCGAAGTTTTTAAAAAATTTACTTTTTTTATAGTACCGTGCAAAAGTCTTAAGCCACTCATTTCTTCATATTAAATTTAATTAAAATTGGAAGGTTAAAATTAAAGAAATGGGAACCGTTGAAAGGCTGCAAAGTGCCTAAAGGTACAATTTAAAAATCAGCAGCAACCTCAGTTCCCCTTTCGTTTGTTCCAACCACTCAGCATTCACCAGTATACTAATCACTGGTCATGGCATTTGTCATCTGCACCCACTTCCCACTGGTCCAATGCCTTAAGTTAAATGTTTTTTATGCTTGAATGATTCATAGGTCACTCAATGGTGGAACAAACAAAATGCATTCCTCTGAAACTGGTCAGGTACAGGAACTGGACTAAGGAAAAAAAAGACTTCAGGAACCTTGGAGAACTATTTTTCAAGATTAAAAAAGATTAAATTATAAAAATGTCTGGCTCTTTGAAAGCAAAATATGAAGAATCTGTGGGCTGGTTCAAGACTTTTGCACAGTATTGTATCGTAAGGCTAATTGGTTAAATGCTACAAGTTGGATCTATTGCAATCAAAGTAAATCAGTCAAAAAATATATTCTTAAACCATGTTGGAAAATGTTGAAGTACTGAAGTCTTTTTTTATTTAATCAAGAAATTTATAAATGAAAATGTCCAATAAAAACACCACACAGGGCCAACAATGTGTCCTAACCTTACCTCTCTGTCAGGAGAATGTGCCTGCTCCACAAGAGCATCCTCTTTTGGCTTTTTCCATGTCTTTGGTACACTAGTTGTAACTGAAGAAACATAATATATAAGCACACACTTTGTAAACCTTTACAGTTATATCATATTAAACCACCTTGTGTATTTGGTATGTACCTTGACTTGAACTTTGTCTAAGGTTGGATTGTAATGTGGGCTCCACTTTCTCTTCCAGGGCAACCTCGGCCTCCTTTTCAGCATCTCCAAGCTCAGGTGCAATCAAGGTGGTCAGGACTGGACCTGCTTCTACAGGAGCTTGCCCTGGGTGAGTGAGACCTGGAGGTGGTGCAGGAACAGCAACAACAGCAGCAGCAGCAGCAGTGATGGTGGATGGCAGGGGAGGAATCAGAGCACCTGAACAAACTTCCAAAGCTGGAGGACTTGCAGCTTTTCTATCCAGACTATAGGTCTCCAGAAGAGTACTGGGCTCTGGGGTTGATTGGGACGGGGGCTGAAAATCAGGGTCGTCATGAGGAGGAGGAGCAGGGTCCGTTTCAGCCAAACCGTTGACGGCTTTTAGAACCTGTGCTGCAGAAGTTGGCACCTCTGGTGGCACTTGCTCAGGCTCTGGTTTATCTGGCTCTGGTGTGACAGCTTGTGCAGGAAGGGTTTCTGCTGGAGGGGTAAGCTTTTCTGCTGCATCCACTGCTGAGACAGGCTTGGAGGAGCTGAGAGAGGGAACTGAAACTGGAACTACACTCTGGGTCACATCTGGGTCTGATGGAGGAAGCTCTGATTTCTCTGGTGGACGTGGGTCAGGGGATGGACTGCTGGGCTCTCGCCTTTGCACAGGAGGCTCCACAGCACGCAGTCCTGGTGATGAAGATTTTAGTACAGCACTCTCAAGCTTTGGCTTGTCATCTATAGCCAGCATAGACAGAGAGAGGTAATCACAAGAGACACTGTTAATTAAAAATGGTCAAGAGTGACAATGAAAAAAAAAAAGAGAAAAAAAAAAAAGGTTTATCATCATCATCATATTATTATTATTATTGAAGTAGTAGAAGTCGCATGAAAAAAATATAAAATGTATAAAAGAAATTTACATGGGACAAGGTCGGCAAATGTGTATAAGGACAAACATTGGGTCAGTGAATAAAAGAAGAAAATCAGGAATGAAGGTGCAAAGTGACTGGCTGGTTGCAAGATGAATGGTCATGCGTGTGGATGGGGGTGTGTGAAAGGAACAGCAAGGAGGGGACTGACCTGGTTTCAAGTCGACAGGAACAGGGAGGATCTGGGCACTGTCCACATTATAGATGACATGCCCATGTTCCACTACCTGGTTCAGCTGCTGGGATTTGAGGTAGAAAATGTGAGGATAATGAGGGTGTGGACATAAAAACTAGCAAAAGAGAAATAGAAAGAATAGAGGAAGAAGGAAAACGCGATTGCACACACATGTGAAAGAGACGCAGTGGAAAAGGGTAAAAATGGTAATACGGACAAATAGTGGGGAGAAGGCAAATGCAGCACAAATAGAGAAGTGGGTAGGAAGAGTTGGAGAGAAGAATAAAAAACAAACAAGCATCAGGGATAAATAGCGGAGGAGGCGTGGCAAGACAAAAGACACCACACACAAGGATGGGGGGGCGGTGATTTGGGGATTAGACAAACAGACAAGAGAAATGGGAAAAGAGAGGAGAGACGAACACTGTTAACATTTAAGGAGAGAAGACACAAAGTAAGAGTAACAACCCAATAGTGAGTGTTCCCTTTACAGAGAGATTTCCCTCTGCGTAGCTGTGATTTGTAACTTTGTTCTGCATAATTATTACACAGCATTTCCTTGGGCTATCTCTGTACAGAGAACAGCATGGGAAACCAGAATGACACAAACAGCTGTGAGGAAGAACTAAGATGATGGCAGATGAAAGCATAGGTAAGGCAAGTCACACACAATAAACAAATCCAAAAAGTATACTTTAATGTAGAATAATGGCCACATTTACTGGAAAAATGGACAAAGACAGTGCCAGATACAGTGCATTAATGCATTCTGTGTCAGAGGAAAAGGATTATAATTATCAAAGTAACAGAATTCTAATTTACTCATTAAGTGGTAAGAAAAATAAAACACACAGAAGGTCTAATCAGGTCAAAATATGGTTAATAGCTTTAACAGTACTGGCTGCTACCAAGTTCATAAATAAATCAGCATTATATCAGTGAGTGACTACTATAGAACAGAAGAGATACTGCATTCAAGTGTTTCCTAAGTGAGCTATTAGCCTGTGGAAGCTGCTTTGTCTCTGCATGCATGTGTGATTGAATACGTTACCTGTGGAGGAGTTGGGGTGGAGGAGGGCCGTCCCACTGGTGGAGTGGGGTTCCGACTCCCACCCATTCCTGACATGATTTCCTCCGTGATGTCCTTGCCTCCCTGGTTAGGGTCTCGGATACGGATCTTAATGGAAAACAAACAGCGGAGAGTCAAACATAAATAAGCTTGTCATTCAGTACATTAAATCAGCACTGAAGCAACAAGTAAGAAAACATACTGTTTTCTTCTCCCTCTTGGCAGGTGGAGGTTGCTGCGGTGTAGGCACTATTATGGATGGAGACGGGGTGTACATGGTCTGACTAGGATAGTATGGAGTCCCCGCAGCTAATGATAATGAAAACAGTATGAGTTTCAGTTAGAGGCCATCATGTAAAAAGTCCATCCAACCAAAAGAAAGATGTGTTTCGAAAGTATGAGTGAAAAAGCAGGATGAAAAGTTACCATATGCTGGAGGAAACTCTCCAGGAGAAGGTCCAGGGTAGAAGGTACTGGGTCCTGTGGGTTGAACTGAGTACTGCTGATGAGGCCCCACATATGGAGGAGCACTGTGGCGATACTGTTACAGATCAGATAAAAGCAAATACCAAAAAGCAATTATCAAAGAGCACCAAAGTGATACATTTTTCTCTTTTGCAATTTTGAAATAAAAGGAAACAAGGTGTCTCACGATTGTTGCATTTAATGTTTCTTTGTATAAATAGATGCTGCACGTAACAGCATTTAGATAACCTGAAGCATTAACATATTTAAGGATTAATTGAGAAAAGGATGATTTGCTAAAAGGCCATATTGATTAACACAAGAGCGTACTGAACCAAGTACTGCTATGTGTCTCGCTTGCTTCACTGTCAAATCGGCCTTTTTGACTGCCTTATATTTAGCATTCTAACTTCACTGTTGTTAGTATTCATTTTATTACTATCCTCAAAGTATAGCAAAGTTCACCTTGGTGTTTTTAGTTCCCCTCCTCCCTTTTGTTTATACCCGTGTTATTCCCAACGCAAATGCAAAGTAATTTCTGGTGTATTTTACAGACCTGGGGTATGTAGTACTGGGCAGCCTGGGGGGAAGCGAAAGGCATCGGTGTCATGGACATCATGATGGGTGGGCTTGGCGAGTATACAGCGGCATTGGGGGCCTGAGAGGTGGGTCGAATCGAAGGGGTGTTGCTTGTAATGGTGGGACGCGGAGGCTGCATTTGAGTCCTCGGGAAAAACTGGGGGACATGACAGCAAGCGGATCAGTCAGGTACAGATAGACTCAGCCATAGACAAAGCACAAACTCTGAATTAGAACAATTTGCAGGACCTGAGGAGTGGTTTATTTATATGTTGTGAATACTAGAGCAAAAGCAGTTGTTCTGAGAATGGGTTTTGGAACAATTGTACCGTTTTATAAAACTTGTTACCAGGTGAGGAAAGGCATGCAAAATATTTTTTTTTTCCTTTTTCACATATTCTAACGGCCATGCACTAAAACTTACAGGGGCGATTAAACTAACATGAGAAGTGGACAAAACAAATGTTTAATGTGTTTTCATTATGTTTCATAAACATTAGAGACCCTAACTGTACATGCAAGACAATCACTCAGTCTACTGTGTAATCACTCAGTCTACTGTGATAAGAGTACAGTGGTGACTAACCTTTTATACAATCAGGAAACTTAGGGCTTGTGTAAAAAGACAATTTAGAAGGTTTCTGCTCTGATAGTTATTGTTTATGGGCATTCCACTCTTCCAGGCTCACTTTCTGAAATCACTTTATTCAAGGGTCAAGATTATAACAGTTGGTGAGCAAAAATTCTACCAACAGCTGTAAGAATAATACTGGTCTAAATTTGCTTTTGGTAAATTTTCGTAAATCAGATGTCTTTTAAACCAATTACAAGGGGTAACTAGAATAATCACTGAGAAGTGGCTAATATAAATTTCCGATTCCGAGCAAGAGGAAATGTGACGGTTACACTTGTAATGCTCTTTTAAAGTAGATAGGCAAGCCATAGCATGTCTAAAATGTTTTTTAAGCACTGGAAGCTGGAAAAAAAAGAAAAAAAAAATGGGAATGAAAAAAAAAAAAAAAAACACACACAAAATAGCGGGCTGCAACCGTTAATTTTGTTAGTCAAATGTTCTGCTTAACACTGTGCTGGATATTGTAGAAGAGTAAGAAATATTCAAGATTTCACATATTATAATGGAGTAGTTAAAATTAACAGTAGAAAAATACAAATCATATAAAAATTCCATGTGAAATATTGCCTCATTAAATGCAGGTAAAATGCTTAAATATATATATATATTTTTTAATTAAAAAAGGGGGCAGACTACACCATACAGTATTAAATTTCTTGTCTCTGCCCTCATGCTTCATCAATGAGTCTGAGCTGCCTACAATTTGAAAACAAGCTAATAGCTCTTAGCTAGTAAGTAAAACAATTACTTAACCTTTAAACATGCATTTTTTTACTTTACTTTAAAGATCTTAAAGTAATACCCCTATTTTATTTATTAAAAAAGTGTTTTTGTATAAAAACACAATTGATTATAGCAGGTCCTACTATTAGTCAGATACAGCATATTACTTTTTCGACCTTGCTATTGATTATTTAACAAAAATTAAGCCAAAAAGAAGTCATTTGGGCAATATTAAGTAACCGCATGATTCAATAGCTTGGAGATCCAGCTTTAGCAGCAATAATGTGAAGTAATCGTTTCCTGTATGGCTATCAGTCTCCAAAATAATTTTTAGTACATTCTTCTTTATAACATTGCTTCCGTTCATTGAGGTTTTTGGGCATTTGCTTATGCACAGCTTTGTTAAGTTTGAAGCATTTCAAATGGGTTGAGATCCAGACTGTGTGCTTCGGATCACTGTCCTTTAGCAATTTCAAACATATTTTAGCTTTCGGACAGATGGCTTCCATTCTCATCTGTTTAGAAGACATTGTTCCAGAAACCTTGTGGTTTGTTCAGATACAGTTCTGCAAACCTCAGTCATGCTTCCATATTCTTTTTAGACAGAAGAGGCTTTCTCCCTACAGGCCCCATTAAGCATGTTAAGTGTTAAAGTTCATGACAGAACAATTAGAAGAAGACTGAACAAGTAAGGTTTGCTTATGTCTTTTCCTCTTGGCATTAACGCACACACCTGAATGCTCCAGACCAACAAACTGCCAAAAAAAACGTCTGCACACCTGCTGATGATCAATTAATCATGGGCTGATGATGAGCAGCGCCTGGCAGCAACTAAGTCTCTTAAATACTATGGAAACTAATGGGGTATGTAGCATTGCCCGCATGTTATTACAATTTTTCTTAAATAAATAATGGCACAGTAAAAAAAAGTTAAATGTTGCTGTTCTTCCAAGGTTATATTTGCCTAATACTAAGCTTGATACATGATGGAATAAAGGATCATTTAATTATTTTTAATTTATAGAATTTTCACCATACAATTATACATATGTATATACATTTGTATACAGAAAGAATTACTCTACCTAATATTGTTTCCACCTCATGAAGGTTTTGCCAGGCAGATTAACATTTACAAAAGACCAGTGAGTGATTCTTACAGTTCACGTGGGCTCCAGTGGTCGAGCCCCCCCAACCTTTTTGGTGCCCTAACCCGTTACAATTAGTGCTTTATATTTTTTATTGAGTTTTTTTCCCTCATAAAACTGGGCTGAGGGGTGTGTGGAATTAATAAAGGATATAATATATTATAATATATAATAATAATTGAGTTATGATTTGATTTACTGAACATCTGTTGCAGCCCTATAAAATGCCTTCCTTCTGGGGTGGAGGAAAAAGGGACGAGCATGGCTGTCGTACACATGGTAGGGGAGCAGATCACTAAACTTCACTGGGGAATAGAGACTTCATGCCATGCATTTTTAAGACTGCAATTTACCTGAATGGGTCTGAATCCTCCCTTGAAAATTGAAGCAGGAAAAAGAAAGAATCTAATGGGACTGTGCACTAGTTGGTATGGAGGGACAGAGAGACTAAGACATTCACATACACAAAAGAGCTAACAGTGGCATTAAGAGCATGCAAAAAGTCTGCAATATGATCAGCACCGCTTTCAGGAAAAAGCGTGCTCCAGCCCCCGCCCCAACAGAACTAGAAAGTGTAAGGAAGCAGTGTGCTGTTCATCCGCAAGAGGCCTGAGCAAATGTGCTCCACTAACCCCCATTCAGAATAAACACGGCCAACTAAGCATGCTACTTCCTCACTGAAACTTGTCCAACTGGAGTGCAAGAGAGCAAAGTGCAGACGAGGACGTTTGAGTCACTTAATTTCTGCAAGTAGGAAGAATACACTGATGACATACTTCTCTATAGAAAAATCACCCATCATTCGCTGACACATCAACACGAAAGAAAAGAAAAAGTGGCGAAGAAGCTTGCTATTGTACAGAAATCAATGCTCAAATTTCCCAGTGATTTGACTAATCAGCTAAAAACAAACAAACAACCAGGCTGCCCTTCTCAAAGAAAATTCCAGCGCTGACAAATAACCTTCACTACGGAAAGGAAATAAATAAACACCACAACATGTTACTTACTTTTGATTACATAGTGCAGATGTGGAAAACAAAACCTCTTCCTGAATAACAAGTATTACAACATCATCAGTGGTAGACAAACTCTTTATCTAACGCAGCAGGCAATTATAAGCTCCAATGTGCAGAAACATTCCTGTCTTCTGGTTGCCTGGAAACCTAACTGCATAGCCTTAAACAAGTGTCTGCAGCCGTGAGTTGGTAAAATATGAGGAACTAGTTCAGGGAAAGAATACACACTCAAACAAAGCTGCGATGTTTGGCTAGCAACTTTCTTTCTCTCAAAATATTAAACCTAGGGCTTTCTGCAGTGTTTACACATACCTACATGTTCCTGATTCAGAAAAGAAGATCCATCACCTGTTCATGTGAATTAATCTAAGAAGTAAAAAAAACAAACAAACAAAAAAAAAGCCTATAGACAATAAATAATTTGCCTGGACATTAAATCTGCTTGTCCCACGTACCTTGGCTTCTGAACTGTCCATATTTGTCTATATGGTCAACCTTTTGGTGAAGTCAACGTGTAGATCCTGTGCATGTGCTAGTCAGTCAGATTGTGTTATACCGATCTAGTCAGCCACCTCCCGTTCCATCTCATCTACTTCAACCAGCACTGCTTTTCATACACAAGTCTATACACCTCTAACCTGCTACTGTCATTTCACAAAAGACACCGATC
The DNA here is from genome assembly GCA_028565275.1 of Leiocassis micropogon. Classification (NCBI taxonomy): domain Eukaryota; kingdom Metazoa; phylum Chordata; class Actinopteri; order Siluriformes; family Bagridae; genus Leiocassis; species Leiocassis micropogon. Next base: position 9,345,752 of record JAOVVA010000019.1, read on the forward strand.
TAAGAGGATGCATGCAGCTCAGTACATAAGATGCAGATGAGTGCACATTATTCAGCTCAGATTAATCGATATCAGTAGAGGAGAGAAGGGCAGTTTGGCAACAGCACAATGCTTTAATGAGCTTTAGCTACAAAAACATAGCAAAATGTGAAGTGAGGTGCTACGCTGCAATGGCGTACATTACCTGGTGATGGGTAGGACGAGGCCCTGGGGCAAACTGAGCAGGGGTGAGCGTGGCAGAGAGTAGAGTTAGAAAGAAAGAGAGAGAGAGAGAGAGAGATGAAAACATACAGACACTCAGGTAGTTCCTAACGGCCAAGCTGTCTGAGCTGAAGCCGAGAACTAAAACATAGCACTTGTTCTACTTGCATCATAACACTGTGACTAACTGCGCAGTTAGCCACAGCAACAAGTTAAAGTGGTAAGAAAGGCTATTTGGTATTCATACATATTCTAAGGTATTGGAAGATAAAAAGAGAAAGAAAAAATATATATATATACGTACTATATATACATTAATACGTAAATATGGCAGGAATGGACATACTCACCGAGCGGCTTTGAGGTGGGACGTTCATTGGTTGCGTCTGTGTGGAGTAGACCAGTGGAGCTGTACCGGCATTCTGACCTGCCGTGTATGGCGACTGCAGCGTCACGGGGGTCCAAGACAAAGGACGTGAAACAAGGTGATAAAAGAAGCACAAGACAGCAGCGGTTAGAAAACAGACAAAAAACAGCCTCTGTAAGAATTCTGACAGCAGACCACGTTCAGCGCGCTTTTGTGCAAGCTTCTGTGTGTGTGCAGGTGACTGAGCAAGAATGCCCACTCCCTGCCTTGGAGTACACTGCGGTCTGCTGACACTGACAAATCTGCCATCTCCTCAGCACTGCCTTCAGGAGAGCGAGTGAGTGAGTGAGTGAGTGAGTGAGTGAGAGGGGGAGAGACGGAGCGAGAGACACAGACGGTGGAGTCACAGGGCTTTCAGAGGCGGACGAGGCAACAGCGGTAAGCTCAACCCTCGATCACTCCTCATTCTTCAGTTCAGAGGTCGCTCCACATGATCAAAGTTCAGCCTCTGGACCATGTAAGCTAGACTTTCTATTAATAGTAACAGAGCTGTGCGGGTGTAGAGTGGAAATCCGAGCGCTCGGCTAAGCAGCGGAACAAGCTCCAGAACAGCTGAGTCACCATGACTGACTTTCTATTTTAGAGACAATCAGCTGAGTGTACCGAGTGTTTATGCTTGGAGTGTGTTTGCGGGACGCTAGTGCACACAGAAACATCAGTAATAAGTATGGAGTACGGAGACCTGGTGTCTGAAGATAAACAAAAGTCAGTTCTTCAATGTGACACACAGCATACAAGAGCGCAATTAAAAAACCTAACGCAAACAAAGAAGGCAAATTCAAGGCCATTTTAAAATCCACTAGTGTTTTAAGCTAAATAATAATCCAAGTAGGATGATTTCTGTATTAAAACTTAAATTAGCAACATTGGGCCTCATTTATCAACCATTTAGGTAAATTGATATGTAAATGATTGTGCAAGGCAAACATTTTAAAAGGGAAATAGTTTCTGCTGGATTTCCAAAAGTTTTGGGACAGTTGATTTTTCTTTTTCTTACACTCAGGTTAATAAATGCCAGTTACTCATAACGAAAATGTATTTTTTTATTTTTTATTATTTTTTTTACACACAATGGTAGTGGGAAGGGGGGGAAATGTATCCAGGTAATTGTGGCCTCTGACTACAACATTACAGAGGAAATTTGCTTCTCGGTGCCTTTTCGAAGCCTTGTGTCCAGGCAATTCCCAGCCAGAAATATCCTCACCTCTGATTCAGTGCTGGAAAAGCCGGCGGACATCATAGGAAGTCATGCAACACACGAGGGAGTATACGTCACACATCAGATTTTTCATTTGTAAAGTGCTGCACAGCATCAAAAGAAGATAGCGTGGCAAATCAAACCAGCTTAGCTGCTGAGTCACTGAAGTGTGTCCTTTTATACAGCAGAATTTTCCTGAATGACGCACCTCATTCATACAGGCTAACTTTCTTCAATGAACATTTCATTAATGATATTAATACAAAACGACTAGTGTTGACAAAAGTTTCACTACGCAGAATATCTGTCTGTGTAACCGGAATACAGAAGGTATTTAAACCTGACAGTAAACACCCAAATACAACAATAGTAACTAATTATAAATTACGAGGAGATTCAAGGTCAATCAATTGAAGATTAGTCATTTCAGGCGAGCCCCTGATTCTGTTCAAAAAGGGGGGCGGGGTGAGATCAATCGCATGTATGATTTTTGTTTATTTAAAAAATAAATACATAAAAATAATTCAGCAAGACTGAAATTAAATGACTCTTGCACAGCATCACGGATAGCAAACAGCCCAAAGGGAATTCCTTCAATCCAATCTTTTCTGTGGCTCAAGCAGCACGCTCATAGCAGACAAACATTTGGTGGAAACACTCTAATCTACACCTTGGGACTCTAGAAACTAGCACCAGAAACTAGCACTAGAAACCTGCTGACGAACATACTGTTCAGTTCTTATGGGTAAATGTACACGTACTCAGAAGCATGAACGCTTCCCCAAAAATGAGACTTTCATCAATAATCAATACAAAATTCTGATTTACAACTGAACCGCTGTCCTTAATAAAATGACAAGAATCTCTGGATGTTGCTAATATTAGAGTACAGACATGACAATAATATTACTAATCTGAATCATACTGTAAATTGATGGTTAATTTTAATGAACAGAGGTTTCAGATTACTGCTTTCTCTGAGGAAACACCTGTGACTCATCAGATTGGGAGCATCAGAAAATACAGCAAGGAAATTTCTGTGGCACTTGGCAAAGGCAGTGTTAAAACCAAAACATGAAGCAAGCACAAATATGCTTATGTTCAAATAGTAAAATATAATTGAATGTAGTGCAATTCTTAATAAATGGTGTAGACACACACACAAACACACACACATAGTCAGGCAGCTACATGGGTGCACTCACCCCTCCTCCTGCCTCCCAGGCTTTAGGGTGGCCATACAGATGCGCAGTGGATACTGTGGAAACTGATACCTGAGAAAGACCGGGCGAGGAGGCGTGGCCCGGCGGCGTGGCCGCAAGGTTTGGGTGTCCCTTGCTGATTTCATGGGCTGTGTAGGAAGGGCCAGGGGGTCTCTGGACCTGGAACCCACCAAAGAAAAAGTTTAAAATTAATTAAAGAGTGGTACAATTTCACTTAGGATAAAGAGTCAGACAGCACTTGGGGTTTTAAACTAGTCAGGGCTAGGCGTGAGACAGTACACTAAAGCCATGATATGAGATGCTTCATGGGACAACATTGACAAACATTTAATGTTTATTCTGTAATCCAAACAACTGCAATATCAAATAGACAGCTGCAAGAAATGTACAATAGGAGTTATAATACAAGGTATAATTTCTACATTAAATGATTAATTTAAATTGGGGCCTTAAATTATTCAATTAAAAAATATATATATCATGAACTTTTTCCCCCTCATATACCATGTCACACTTACCAATTTAATCATAAAGATAATAAAAATAATTTGGATTTTATTTTTTTGTTTATTTCCTTATACGTACAAAATGTATTCCTAGTTACACCACTGCCCGAAAACAACATGCCTGGTTTTAGGTTAGTGTTAATTCCATCAAGTGCAGCACACAGATTTGATTTGGATCTGCATGTCAGACTGCACTAACGCCAGGCATGGCAGTGACTGATACCCGAGGATGCAAGTCTTACGTATTTCTTAATGGTAACTGCATTTGAGTGCTTCCAGCAGTTACGTTACCAGTCACAAACGCCAGTCTAGACTAGTCTATAAGAAAAGGAAGGCTCATAATGAAGATTAAATAGAAATAATACAATATATCTCAGAAAAGGAAAGATTAATCTGCCTTCAAATTCGTATTTTATTTACCAATATTTGAGACAGGGAAATTCTGTTTCATGCCCATTTATAGCTGCAAAAAAAAAAAAAAAAAAAAGTATTTGAAAAAAAAGACTTGAGATATCATATCTAACATGCCACCACCCTATCATGCCCCCTAACTATCAGCAATTGACGACAGTACTGCCTCTGACTTGGGAAAGGAAGGGGAGAAAGGAGGAAGGAAGAAGGTGTGGTCAGACATATGCAATGTGTGTTGGTACAACCAGCTGCAATGATTTGGAGTCATCTATAGCTAGAATTGTCAGAATTATAACGTAATCTGTTTTTCTTGGCTTAATTACTTTTTAACAACCACAGAAAAGCTTCAAAATTACCATCATGTAACTGTCAATAAATGCAACAGATCATTAGCTGTAACTACGCTCATTATAAACCAAATTATATAAATTACACAAGCTAGTGCCCTGTATTCAACAGTGGCAAAGATACTGACTTTTAGTTAGGTGAAGTCATCCAAATAAACACACCATTACAATTTGTTAATTTAGACCTCCCTTCATGTTTTGACAGTGAAGCCTTTCACAGCTTTGTGTGTGTGCCAGCACAGACAAGTCAACCCAAGATTAATAAAAGAAGGCATTTTGCTGCTCTGCTCTCAAAAGAGACAACAAGTTATTAAACCTCATATAGAATACAAAATAGGCAAGGGTTCTGACAGGTATTTAATTTGTCCAAACACCATCGTAATCGCAAACATCGAAACATCTATCTGTAATTCGCAATCTCAATTAACTTCTCATTTGTCTGTGCACTTAAGAAACCACAACATTAAACAGAGTGCAGCTGTTTCTCCTTATATGCTCAAAACCCCCACAAGTAAAGAGTCTTCCCATACCCTTTACTTGGCTCAATTTCATTTATTTTAAGTGTACTCGTTTTGTTTTATGTCTGAATTCGTCACACAAACACTGTCGAGCTTTAATTATTGCACTAATTTTAAATATTTTTAAATCAATTAAAAATGGAACCCAAATGATTTAATGGAATACGTAACTTATATTTGCTGTATCAAACTTGCACAAAATGTATTATTATTAGGTATTATCACATCCATAATCCCACCGGAACTTCATTACATTCCAGGCAAACACCTTACACTGAAGTGTCAGGTGCTTGAGACCTGAACCAAGTGCCTTGTGAATTATTTCACGACCATTTAATGTAAAATAATGGTGCTCCACGACCTGTGGAAGCCGGATTTGGAGCCGCACAGCTGTAACTGATAAGGAGATTAGCCTGGCTGCACTGGAGATGCTGTCGCATGCTTGTGTCTGTACCATGAGGACTGTATTCTGTGTAAGAAATCAAATCAAGGTGGGCCTCCAAGTGGCGCAGTTGTAAAGTGCTCGCCCTATCATTCAGAGATCGCAAGTTAGATTCCCGGGTGATGCAGTAACCTCTCGCAGATGATTGGCCGAGCTCTCTCAGAGGGGAGGGATGAGAGGCACTTAGTGCTCCCACATTAATCAAGGCTCTACAGCTGTAGAGAGCTGTCTGTGAGCTCACGCAAGTGGAAGGAGCAGATAGCGCTGTCCTCCGAGTGTGTTACACCGCCCCCAACGGTGTGTGAGCGAGCAGTTCGAAAAGATGCGGTCGGCTGGCGTCATGTGGGTCGGAGGAAACAGGTGATAGTCTGACCGTTCTAACAAACAAAAAATAGCATAAAAGTGCATTAGGTCGTTTAACCTGGCAGTTAAACTTCGTTCGGTTCTCTGCTTTTTGCGCTTTTACTCGACAGCATCTCTACAGTCCCAAGCTGCAACTCAATTTATGTAGCTTAAATAAGAGATTACATATCTGATCAAAGTGTTTATTGCTACAGGGTGGAGGCTTGTGTTAAAAAGCCAGAAATGTAGAAAGTGTACATAAGAAATTAATCTAACCATGCCCCTGCAGCTAGAGCATCGCAAGACCAGATACAGGACCCTGATACACTGCAAAAAACAGATCAGCAAGTTTCCAGTTTTTTCCCCCCCTCCCTCTCACTACCCAGAAACTACTGACCATCTTCCCTCAGCTGTTCTTAGGCCACAAGACTCTGGCCACAAGACATTGTAAACAAGGTAACCAAAGACTGTTTCATGCCTCTATCTGAAGAGTCTTTTCCAAGCCTATTAAAGCAAAGTCCCAAATGCGTTTGGAAGCAGTTGGGAAATCACCCTTATGGACTGGACGCTCAACTCAAAGGATGTTGGGACATGACAAACCTGTGCTGGATCCAATGTCAAGTTCATGTTACTATTTTCCGACAACAGGACAGAGATCAAGTACAATCAATATTGACTTCAGATATTACAAATATCAATGACTAACACTATTTTGTTTAAAGCTCTATTAAATGTTTTTCATCATATGCATCAGCCTGACTGTACTGGAGCTAATGCCTCAAATCCATGGTCTCATCTCTCTCTAATCTCACTGACTGCATCCTGATACTCCTCTTAATATCCGTGTGTGCATTTCCTCTTTTTTGTTTGCTTAAATCACTGTTAATAATGTTGAATAACTGCATTTACCTCATCCAGGTGTTTATTTAGCTATTTGAGTTATTTCCGTGTTAAATTATGGTGTACCAGATTAACAGATGATCATTAAAGCAATCAATGAACATATGACTGAGACAGATTAATTCAAAACATCTGTCTCATAGATAAATATTCCTCCTGAGCACATTTTACTCGAGTTATTTAAGCACACAGACTGATAAACAAAGTCTGAACTGTGGATGCAGGATAAAAAACACAGGTTTAAAACATTGAATATAAGCGTGTTGAAAGTCCATGAAAGTAGATGGGTTAATATTTTGACCAGTGTGAGCAGCTCCGCACTAATCACTCAAGGCAGTGGTCGGTCATTAACAGTCAGTCACTGAGGTGGGAAATGGAGAGCTGTAGTACTACAACAGAGCCACACTGGCACTTTAACCAACAAATTAAATACATGACAATCTGACAATGGCATGCTATGTTTATTAAACTGTGCATGCATGCAAGCACAAAAAAAAAAAAATGCTCCCCTTTCACAGCTGAGTAACACTCGGTGTAATAAACATAAGAGCACACTTCTGCCTAAACAGGACTTTAGCACCTTTTGAGTTCACTTTGGATAAGCTGGAGTAGATTTGGGGGTTCAGAAAGCTTGCTCTGAACTGCTTACCTGCATTGTGATTATCTCAAAAAGATGTGTGAATGAAATGGTGATGGGAACTGGTTGGAGCGCTGAGAGCCGTCTCACACCCATAAGCACCAGATGTGCTCACTGTGGGTGATCTCCAGCTCAATATTTCAGTTAACAATTACTATTTTTAGGTCCACTAAGGTCAAATTAGCAGTATTGTGACAAAGCAGTTGTATTGATTTAAACGCTGGGTAACATGCAGTTAATATGCAGTTAAGTCTACTCACAGCTCCTAGACCAGTCACTCAAACTGTGCTGTTATGATCTTAAGGGATCGATTACCCAATAGAAAGCACCTGTGTTTTTGCTGCAAAAAGGCAGTGAAGGAAATTCACTCACTCAGACACAACAATGTTATATGATTGTATAACAAGAATAAATAAAACTTCTAAGAGGGCTAATTTAGCTTTACAGATAAAGTTGATTGTGTTACATATTATGAGTATTTTGCATGTCGATTCGAGTACGAGAGATCCAAGATCTTTTTTTTAATTAATTAATTTTACCTCATACATTTGAGCTTTTATTTACAATATATTGTAGTTCCTCTATAATGTTACTAGTGGTGCTCTTGCAGGAGTGAGAAGAATTCAATAATTTCATTACAACTTTCTACAGGAGCGAGTGGGATTACTTTCTGTGATAGATTGGTTGAACTTTTGAAAGGAGCAGAAGGGGCTGGTCAAATTTCTGAAGAAATCTGTCATGCTTTTTATAAGAGCGAGTGAAACTGATCAATCTTTCTAAAGAAGCAAAAAGAATTAGACAAGGTTTCTAGAAGAGCAGACAGGATTGGGCATTTGAGTGGGATTAACACTACCTCTACCCTCAACGAATTTCAGAAATTGACACCTATGCTCACAGCTAGGGTTCTCAGGATGGTAAAATTTTGAACTTTGAAGTGTTACTGTAGTACTGTGATACAGTTGAACCTTGGATTACAAGCATAATTCGTTCTGGAAGTGGGCTAGTATTCCAAAACATTCGTAAATCAAATTTTCCCATAAGAAATAATGGAAACTCAAATTATTCATTCCACAGCCAAAAAAAATAAATACATGAAATAATTAACACAAAATATAAAATAAAAATAAAACAAATTAATCTGCACTTTACCTTTAAAAAAAAGAGTAAAAATAAATCCCGACAGATAAGTGTTCCCGTTTATGCGCGCAGGCGGTGTGTGTTTGTTTTTGTGTGTGAAGTAAGAGGAGGAATCAGCCTCCCCCTTCTCATCTTACACAGTAAACCTTTCTCCTCTCTTATTTGAATTTCACACAAACACACACACATTAACGGAATGACTGTTTTGTCAAAAAAATTAGCAAGGAACATCGCTAATGACACTCACGTGAGCGCATACTAACGGAATCACTGCTGTAAAGTAAAACAAACAAAAGAACCTGCACTTTACCTTTGAAAAGAATCGAGACAGAGCAGTGTTTCCGTGTAGAGCAGAGTGTGTGTGTGTGTGTGTCTGACGCCTGGGGGGGGTAGGGGTAAAGGCGAGTGTGTGTGTGTGTGTGTGTGTATTAAGAGACACGGTGTCAAATTACGTGCGCGCACACATAACGACAGAGAGGGAGAAAATGGATCTTTAACCTCTCTAATGAGACTTTCTTTTGCTTTACACCCGCGCACACACACGTGTGTTATAAGAAACAGTACACGCGCTTACAAACAAAATAAAATATGTTTTACGTGTACACATGTGGTCACAGTGTTATAGTAAACAGTACACGCGTGCACGGATATTGAAAAACCATTGGCCCATTTGTGATCACGTGACGCTCTGCGTCAAAACAAGAAATGCATGCGTGATACATGATACTCGGTACTAGTAAACCAAGACTTGCTTGCTTTTTCAAGTCAAAATTGATTAAAAATCTTTGCTCGTCTTGCGGAACACTCGCAAACCACGTTACTCGCAATCCGAAGTGCATGGGAAGCTAACCTGATAAACCTAATTAAAATCCAAGTTAAATCCAAATACAAATTTAAGATGACAAGTTGGGGATGAGTCGTACAAGAATTTCGCTCTAATAAAATGTTCATATTCTTGAATTATTCTTTTAAGTAAATATTTATTTAACAGTGTTTACTTCTCATCTCCTTGTTTGATGGATAGATATGCCCTTTTAACGATTGATTAGCCAAACATTCATGATAATGACGAGTGATATTGTTATTGTCTTGGCCTTGCACATCTATCTATTGAAAATTTGTTTGTTCAGCCTCTACCCGAGACCTCATCGTAATTTTCTTCAAACCAACCGTCAGAGCAGATTTTACAGAATCCGCCAAGAAAAAAATCTTCACTTGTTTAGGTTTCTGACATCTTGTTTGTTGTGACACCCTGTCACGTGACTGTTGTATTTGAATAGCCTTTAATATTCATTAGTGTCTGCCAATGATTGGCGTGTACACGGGATCAGCCTTGTTCAATCATTTCAATGTTTATACAACACCTTGTACTGTATTTGCTATAGTGACTTTATTTTAGTCTTCATTTTAACATGCCTTCTTACACATGTAATGCAAATTCACACATTATTACACATGTAATATAAATTAAAGAACATTTATGTTTCTGTCTCTGTGTCAACCTTTAATGTTTGCTTCAGCTGACTCTCAGAAGCAGTGCTGACGAAGCATAAAATGGCCTTTGCCCCCTTTGCTCATTTTCTCCCTTTCGTTCTCACTCCTCCTTTCCCCAAACTCTGAGTGTCAGTCATGTCACAGCCACATTAAAAACAAGGTGCACTGTTTTCGTTGCTCCTCTTTAACCCTTTAAGATCGGCCACAGGAGAGCTCAGCTAGAGTGTGTCTTGTAGTGTCAGGTTTTGGAGCATTTTCATAACATAAATCATCACAATCTCAACACCCTAACCTTCAAGAAAAAACATGTAATAAATGGCAAGTAATCAGATGAATTGAGTAAAAATTAAATAAACAGAAAAAAAAAAATTGTAGTTTTTCCTACACATTTTTTTTAAATAAAAAAGTGCCACAAGTGTCACCCTCAAACTGAAAATCCTGAAAAAAAATTTTTTTTTGGTCCAACTATGTCAGTTAGTTTGTGAGATGCATTGAGAAACGAACTGATCTTAATTTGACATAACTAATGTTTATCGTCTGATTTGTCTCCAACAGCCATATATCTTACCAGTTTTGAAGAATGAAACTACTACAAGTATCTAAAACATTTAAATAGTATGTAACTTATATTGTTGATTGTTTAAATGTCAGGTCTCATACAACATGCTAATCTCTTTCTCCTGACACCCTCTGCTCGTCACTCCAGTACAGTGGGTAGAAGAAGAATTATTATAATCATGCAATATGAGAGAACTTCCTGGAGCATGTGCATGCAGTTTTTCACTTTTTGACTTGCCACAAGTGTCTCCCTAAAACTGAAAATACTGGATAAAAAATATTTGGTTCAACTATATCAATTAGTTTGTGAGATGCACTCATTTTTATAAACACTGTTTTTGGTTATGATTTTATTGGTATTAAATTTGAGATATGCAAATGTGATCTTAACGGGTAAATCACATCCTTGAACTAGTGAAAAGTCCACTAGTGTTGGCAAAAACCATAAATGCTTCAGAGGTTCTCTCATTACATCCCAGGAGCGTTTTATAGAAAGTAAAAACCATGTTTAAGAGTAACAACCTATTAACTGTTCTGCATAAAAATAAGAAAAAAAAGGAATGTAACTTACACTGTACACGGCAGCAACGCCAGGCTGTGGGGAGAAGATTCGCTCTTCCAGCGACGGCTGCACTCTGGGGATCCTGGGGTGCAACGCATTAAGGAAAACTCTGGAGGGGCAACCATTTAAGGCTAAACACATCACCAAGGTGGAAGGACAAACAAGACACATGCAGGCGACAGATAAAGCTGCTCATGCACAAAAACATCATTATGATCAGAGCATTCAAAGAAAATCTCATTTTATAAATGTATTTTATTTTTTACATTACTAGAAAGGGCTCTCCAGGTTAACAGAGAAATGTCAAATCATCAGCTCGTACAAAAATGTTTAAAAGTTTTCTGTATTATCTTCCACTCTCACTCAGTGGTTGCACAAAGGCAGTGCTCGAGCTGTTGAGGTGAGATAGGCAGTTGAATGTGTGATGAGTAGACTGGAATTTAAAAATGTTGTCAAGACATGCCTGTTCCCATTAGTGTATAAACTGAGAGAATCACACTTCTGCTCTGTGAGGAGCAGCAGGCCAGAAACTCCATGTTATCACGCAGCACTCAAAGCACCTAATCTAATAATAGACTAATAATAGATTCTGATAACAAACTTAAACACATTAAAACCATACATAAAACTAAAACTCCCTAGTGATCCATTTCATTTCACATTCGTGAACTCAAAACCTTTTCTATTGATCTTAAGAGAACGTTAGGATGCCGAGTCAAGGCCGGAAAATAATGTAAAAACTAGAACAGCGGCTTTTATGTGGTCGGTTAACATCACGGAGTTCAAAATAACCACTCAATCCACATTAGGTCGTCAACGGGCTCTTCTAGGGTTTTTTTTTTGTGTGTGTGTGTTGGGGAGGCTGCTCAGAATGTCTGGGCTCCTACACAAAATGTGTAAAAGCTGATGAATGGTGGAGCTTGTGAAATGAAGCACTAGTGATTGAATGTGTCTCTTAAAGCAACAGAGTTTCTACGGATGGAGATGCCTCTCCCGTCTCCACGCCAGCAGCGGTGCAGAAAAGCCTGGGTGCAGAACAAACTAGGCCATTGTTACGAGGTTGGAGGAATCCTTCCTCCCCTGCTGCACTTCAATCACTTTAACATTCTCATGATATAAAGGATTTACTGTAACTGGTAGACTGTCGGTTCAACTCGAATCCTGGGCATTGAGATACTAACCGATTTTAATTTGATATAACTACTGTTTATTGTCCGATTTGTCTCCAACAGCCATATATCTTACCGGTTTTGAAGAATGAAACTACTTCAAGTATCTCAAACATTTAAATAGCATGTAACTTATATTGTTGATTGTTTAAAGGTCATGTCTCATACAACATGTTAATCTCTTTCTCTTTCCTTCTGCTCGTCACTCCAGTACAGTGGGTAGAGGAAGAATTATTATAATCATGCAATATGAAAGTATGTTGTGAGTACTTCCTGAAGAATGTGCATGCAGTTTTTACTTCCTGCAAGAGCAAATAAATTATATGAAGAGTGCAAGTCTACAACAATTGAAAAATAAATTCAAATCACATAACTTCAGGAACTGGACTAATAGATCAGTTCTGGAAACTGGTTTTAATGTCCTTTTCGTGCAGCACAATGAACACATCAATAATAAAACAGCACAGTTGCTAATTTAAATGTTATTTTTAAGTGTTACAGTTCAAATAATGACCCAGTTGGGCTCAGTTTTAAAACTACACAAAAGGATGCCTAAATCCCTTAATTACACAGCGGTACAGTTGTAGTTAGATGTTTACACACAATCACTATGACCATTAATGTGAAGACAATATTGGGCTTTCAATGACTTCTCCAAAAACGAAGGAAAACCCGAAGAATTTAGAGCACAAGGTTTAACTTATTTGGGCTTTTCTGATATCAAAACTTGAAAATAAAAAAATTGACATACACCTATTAAGATTATTTGTTCAGTGGTGCTAAAACATAATTTCAATTTCTGTTCATGATCATCTCTGACTGCAGCTTGTAGCTTCTCTGTGCCAGCATAAAAATGTTTTTTTGACAGCACACATATGAACTAGCTAACATACAGTACAATGTGTGTGGGGAAAGTCCAAGAAGCACATCGATGATCTGAGAAATAGGACGGCATATTTATACAAGTCATAAATGTCTCTTGGAGCCGTTACAAAACAACTGCAGATTCGGAGATCAGATAAAAAAAATTGTACGCAAGTACGAGTTATTAGGTGGTAGAGCCACTTTGCCAAGTTCTAGAAGATGACCCAAACGTCACCTTTGCCTGAGAGGAAACTGGCTCGGATAACAGCATCCGAAAATAACTTTTTGACTCACTGGCCAAGTTGTTGCTTAAATGAAACAATCCACCGGCCAAAATAATAATTTAACACCACCTTTCGGTAGGTGTTATATTAGTGCAAAATTTGACACAAAATTTGTTTTAAACGAAAACGCTATCCTCATTTGGCACTTGAATGTAAATTTCAGACCCTGTCAAACATGACAGAACATCCCAGGAACCACCAAGACATAGGTCCGCCACGATCTGGAAGTTGCTGGAATACCAATGTCACTGGTTGCCATCAAGCTTGTTTTGATTCTGCATGGACTAAGATGCTGCTATTCATGAAGGACGCTACTAGTGAAATCAATAAAGCAGGCTTACTTAAAGCTTCTACCTTTACCTCAACGCTATTAAAAAATGGTGGACCGTGCTTAAATGTGGCAGGACACCAACAATTTTAATTTTAATAACACTGCTAATTCTGCCAAGAAAAGTGGCAACACTGTATATCCAATATATATACAAAATTTAGTTAAAGCGCCTGATAAAAGGTGCAACATATGCAAGGGATATAAGACAAAATATTAGGTGTGCTGTATGTTTTGACCCTGTAAAAATAAAACATGAAAGAACAGTTTTATAGCTCTTGAGACGAATGGGCTGAAGAAGTAGACTGAATTATGATTGAGTGCACTTCCTGGATCTCATGCCAGAATGCTAAACAGCCCAGTTTTGTTTTTTTTCAGTGGTACAATGTGGAGGCTGAACACACAGCACCATAAACTTACATCACCACCAAGATCTGTAAAGCAAGTCAGTTACTTGAATAATAGGAAAAGTTAAATTATTAAATTCCCTGCTTTTCCCTAAATATTATAGTATCGTCAGGAAGGCTCACCTTAGTCACAAACTGCAGACGCTAAAATCAACATGACACCAGGCAACCCCCTGATGGTTGTGGATCTGCGCACCTTGTTTTGTATTGCACAGCTGCCCTGCAAAAACTATTCTCACACTCAAGGTTGTTTGAGAGCTTTAAAAGAAATATAAAAAAAAATAAAACAAAAGGAGAGTGAGGAGATTGTGATGAAATAAAAAGAAAGGTTTTCAGTTGAGACTTGGAACAGCAGGAGTAGATACATGATAAATTCATTATTTAGCCCACTAGACAAGTCAAGGCTCTAGCGTCCTGCCCTGTTCCATGTTCTGTTTGCCTGAAAATGCATTAGTGTAAAAAAAAATAGTAGATAACACAATATGATGACAAATGGGCACAAACCAGTTTACAATTATCATCCTCCACTAACCAAGTTTCTATACAGCATGTCATAAGTTATCAGCTGAGGCATTCGGTCCTTCTGTCACAGGGAGAAGATATTATTCAACAGGAGTGGACAAATCTGCGAAAGTTTGGGAAACTCAAATCCACATACTGTAACTGTAACTGTCTGTGCCAAAACTCAAATTATTACGAACAACAAAAATCTGCTGGTCTGAAACTAAGACCTACAGCGAACACATGAACTGAGCGTCTACAATAAATTATAGTTATAGCTAACATCCACTGAAACATTATGTGATCACAAGTCAGAGCCAAAAGGCGTGTTCTCAACAGTCAAAGTACAACTTATTAAGTTTGTGCTTATTATATTTATTCTGCGCGTTAGGGAACACCTACATTAAAGAATGTAGTAGAAACCTGCATGTCGTTGGTGGCCAGTCTGGCCTTAGGATCCAGCAGTTGATCTCCACTAGAGGACTTTAGTGTACATACCGAACTTTAAAACCTTTATGGCACCATCCAAACTGTTTTGAATCCATCCAGTATTGAAAATTGCCTCATCATTCTGTACCAGATTTGGATACCCAAGTCAGTGAGCCAGTAAGCATGCAGCAGGCTGATTACAACACCCAGCGACAGGGATCACATGTTGTATTTTGAGAGGCTTGACTCCAAGCGTCATACAGAAGGTGTAAAAATGTCTACACGATCAAAAGTGTAGCTCCACTTCAACAGCCTTGACTGCACACTTGAATGCAATACAAACAAAAAAAGGACTTAGCTGTCCAGTCCAACAACACAAAATTAATGAAGCACCCGAATGTGGGTGGAAAACATTTAAGAGCAGAAAGTTGCTTTGTGTTTGACTGCAAGAGGAACAAACCAAAGCAGACCTTCCTCTCATCAAGCCAAGTCTGGCTAATGTTATAAAACCTTCAAAATCTCTAAACCTAGATTACTCTCATTGGAAATGAATAAAGTTGGCGCTATGACTGGGATATTAGCAGGTAATGTTTAGCAAACAAATGTTTCCCAATGTGGCCAGCTTGTACAGGGGTGTTCACCAAATTTAATGTTTTTATTTATTTTTTTTATTTATCCCCCTGTTCCGAATTTTTCCGATTTTCTCCCCTAATTTAGCGGTGTCCAATTACACCCCGACACTGGAGGCTCCCACATTAAGCTTCTACTGCCAATCAGTCGGGAGGGCCGCAGACCGACCCACGTGTT
>JAOVVA010000019.1:9383958-9394756 GCA_028565275.1 Leiocassis micropogon
CACACACACACACACACACACACACACTGTATGCTACATCTTACATAACCATATAAATCAATGTTCTGGGAAAAATCAACCAAGTATGGCCAGTGCCATCCATATGTGCATGTACTGTATATGGTATATGTGTAATGGTAGAAAAACTGCAGTGTAGAAAAACAAGTTGTAAAATGTTTTTGCATTCAGAAATTGTGCTTGTGCAGTGAGGTCCATAAAGATTGTCCATAAAGATTTTTCATCCATGACCTTTTCAGGCCCTAACATGCCCCGAAGCTGACTATGAAATAACACGACTAGACTGAGTAAATGTTTCTGGCCTTTGGGTGCTGGCATGGTTAACAAAACGGACCATGCCAAGTATTAAGGTCTTCACATCTGACTGTTTTCCATCGAAATGCCTGACACATAAAGGTCAAAGACCGTGTGAACAGATACAAAGGAGTAGGCCAATTGTCCTCCTCACATCAGTGCTTTGACTGGTCTGTCAGTCTCCTGCAATCCTCACTGTGATAAGGACTGAAAGAGGATAAAATAATGATTTAATAGATGATTATGCAACAACTGAATACCCTACGCTTCCCCATCAACCAAAATGATTTTTCTGTTAACCCCAGGTGGCACTGTTGATGCAGGATCGCAACACAAATGTATTCATCATAGTGTTATAATTGCATTTAATGATTTCAACAAATTGTGAGGTATTGCAATATCTCTAATGATTCCACTAAAGCTAAAGTTTGTGAAAAAATAAATTATGGTGTAATTTTTGACTTATTATTATTAATGTTACTAAAAGCGACCTCTATCATCTAAGGGATATAACACAGGTGCAACTCTACTTCAGGTTACAAGAGGGCAAGAAATTGGCCCACATTTTTTTTTCCTCACCTGCATTGCCACCTCAAGTCATATTACAACTCCAACAAACTCCACTTGTGCATAATGCACCAACAAAGATAGCAATCTCTGAATGCCAAATTAACTACATACAAAAAGTCTTTTTACATATGAAACGTGAGGTGCATGAAAGACCCAGAGAGCATTAGAAAAAGAAAAAAAAACATTCAACCAAAGCATTCCATCATTGACTTTTAACAGATAAAACATGTTTTGTATTTGGAATTTACCTAGCCTTTATTATGCTCCTTAGTTTTATTGGCACATAACCTTTCATAACTTCATACTTTTATTTTCCTTTTTGCTTGCTTTTAATTGTTTCTGAAATAGACTCTCCCCTCACCACCATCATGAACTACTTTTGTGTGACCTCTGACACTTCCAGGTCGTGTTCGGGTTTGTGACTATATAAGCAGTTTATGAACATTCAGTTGTGTACCTGAGACTTGTGAATATTCTGCACAGGAATCCTCATATGTTGTCTGAGTTTCCCATGTTACAGAAGGTTTCACGTTTACCTGTGGATCCAGCAGAAATACAGGAATTACGCAGTGCGTAGTTGGGATCTCATGTAGTACTCACAGTTGATAGAACTGCACCTGCATTTCATGCCCCATTACTGAAACCATCAACCATCACAGTGTCAGACACCTGAAGCTGACCCTCCTTCTCTCCAAGACCGTACTGGGCTTTTCATAGTCTCAATAAGTATGAAACATGCTACAATGTAAATTTCTGTTATTAAACTTCCAACACTTTACTTTAAACAGTAACTTTTTTTGGTGAAATCTACATTAAATCCAAGTCCAAGGCCGTGTGGTTTCCAGACTATCCAACAGTTGAAGACAGCTGTTAATAGTAACATCTGAATTACTGCGCTTTTGATCAGTCTTTGGTCAATGATATATGAGTTCAGTTATTGTATATATTGATATATGATAATTGGGTTCAGTGATATTTGGGAAAAGTTGTGGCTATCAATTATTTTAGGTAATTTATACAAAAAGATCTGATTGTGTTTTTTTATTATGAGCTAATACAAGTATTTCTGCACATTGATCTCCCAGGTTTTTAGACTGTTAAACACTGCTGTAATCTGCATTAACAGTAAAGTACTGTAAAACATAAAAGGACCAACATTAAAATGGTAGTAATTAGTCTCATATTAACTCTTTACTGAAGAGAAATCCCCAGAGTTAATATGAGACCGATTACCGTAAGGTGTTAATTCAACTCCCTTGGTGTTAATTCAACACAGGGAAATTTATTGTGTAGTATAATAGAACACATAATTTATTATTATTATTATTATTATTATTATTAAAAACAAGTTGTTTGGGTTATACAGCAGTCCTGCTTGTATGAGAACTATCCCACTCAAGAGATCTCTTGAGAAAGGGAATAACTGAAATTCCGAGATGAGGGTAGGTTTGGGTATTGGGGTCGATTATTATTTACATTACAGCACGGCATTAACTATCTGCCACTGTCAGGGTAATCAATAGTGGTTCCTGTATATTTTATTGAAAGTTTTATATTTTTGCATAGTAAGGTCAAGTCAAGTGGCCTTTTATTGTCATTTCAGCCATATACAGCTGGGACAGTACACAGTGAAATGAAACAACGTTCCCCCCGGGTCAAAATATTACATAAAATAACACAAAACTACACAAGACTACACTTAATTAAGGTTGACTAAAACACAGTACATAAAGTGCATGCAAACAGTACAAGACAGTACAATCACTACAAAAAAAACAACAAAAGATTTATTGAGATGAATTATTGGTTCATTTTATTGAAAGACATGGTGTTACGGTTTTATCTGGATTAATTGTAATTTTATGTTGTTTGTCTGGAACCATGCTGTCTTGGCCAGGACACATTTGAACAAGAGGTTTTTAGGCTTTTAAGCAGGTTTTCTTGGATAGACACAGGTAAAATAATAATAATAATAATAATAATAATAGTGCTGGACCAAAGCCAGGAAGATCTTGAAGGACCTCAGCCACCCCAACAATGAATGATTCTCTCTGTTGCAATCAGGAAAGTGATTCCGCTCCCTGAAGACCAACACAGAGAGACTGAGGAGAAACTTTTTCCCGCAGGCTATACGGACACTCAATCACAGCACCACATACTGTAGGACTAAACGCTCTGATCTGCTCCTACTCGAACACCACACAGCACATTGCACACTGCACATCAATGCACATTTGCACATTTAAAAGTCATTTGCACACTGTTATGCTGTTATGATCATGACTGGACATTTCCATTTCGATTCTATTTCATTACTTGGACATAAGGTACATTTTACTGCTAAAAGATTTCTATATTTTCTATAGTGTACAATTTTTATTATTATATTTTGATTTCATATTTTATATTTCTTATTTATTCATACTCAGTTTTTCTTTTTTTATTACGGTATTCTTATTTTAGATTCTTTATTTGAATACTTTATTTATTTAAATTTTTAGGTCCATGGTCGGGTGTAAACATTTCACCGCATATCATACAGGGTATGACTGTGTATGTGACAAATAAAATTTACATTTAAATTTGAATAGTAGTAGTAGGATGAATTAAAATATTTCAAATGTCAAAAATGGTCAGCAAGGAAGTGATATAAATGAAAAATAAAAAAATATTAATGTCTTTAATTATTATTATTGTTATTATTGTTGTTATTGATATTGTTAGTGGTTTAATAATAATAATAATAATAATAATAATAATATAAAAAACTAGTTATAGTATAGTATAGTATAGTAGGCTATATAGTCATTATAGTTATATGGGAGTAGGTTAACAGCAATAGCAATAAAAATCCTCATTATCATCCTCATCATCATTTATAGAGATCGAGTGATCAGTGTGTTAAACAGTGCTACCCACCAGCCAGACACCCCTCCCCCTCCCCCTTTGTCTGTATTTGATTGGTTTCTCCCGAACTTACCGCGTGTGTATGTATGTGTGTGTGTACGCGCGCTCACTCGCTCGCGCACGCTGCCTCTCAGTGTGTGCTGTGGCCGCCTGTCTGTGTGCGCGCGGCGCGGTTACAGATGGGCCAGCGGATTGATCGTGAATGAACAGCCCGGCTCCTCGCAGTCAGATGGCCCCTGTGATGGCAGTGCTACACATTCTACACGTTCTCGCTTTATTATTATTATTATTATGGATAACGCAACCTATCCGGGCTGTAGAAGGTGAGTGCAGAGCAGATATTATCTCTTGTCACAACGTGTGGTTTGCTTGGAATTGTGTACCAGTGCCAGGCTGTGTGTGTGTGTGTGTGTGTCGACTCCGCCGTTGTCCTGAACACACAGGATTAGAGGGAATAGTAACGGTGCTTGGTGTTGTTTTGTTGCTTTTGCTTTACTAATGTACTGTATGGTGCGCTCTTGTGTAGCCTCTTTTTGTTTCTTGCAGGTGCAAATGAACAGCTGCCTGAAACATAAAAAAAAAAAAACGTTGTTCTTTATTTGGCTCTGAAATTGCCTTTTTATTATTGCCATGAGCCAGTAACCTCGTGCGCTTTAAGCACTAATAATGTATACTAGATACATTGTGTTTCCTTTTGTCTTTGTTTCATTTATTTTATTACTAAATACTTGGTATCCAAGTATATACAAGGGTAACTGTGGGGGTTTTCCAAAAAAAAAAGTTATTTTGTTTTGTTTTTTTGGTTGAAAGGTTATAACTCAAATTCAGCTTTTTTTTTTAATCTAAAATTTGACTTTTAAGCTGCACAGAGATTACACTGGAAACTTCTGGAATATGTGCTACATCCCAAACTGCATACTAATGTACTGCATAGTATGTCAGAATTCTAAACCTTAAAACTCACCCACATCTCCTGTAGGTCACCTCGTACCAAGATCTGCCATAAAACTGTTATACTGGCTGATTTCTTCCATCTACACACTGATTGTGCTTGTCTTGCAGGATCACACAATCTACTGTAACAGTAACTTCACAAAAGAAACAACTTGGTCCTTAATTGGACTTTTCCAAACTTAAACTGGGTATAAAATTTTTTTTATAATAATAATAAAATAATAATAATAGTCTGCACAGTGGTGCACTATGGCTTCGCACCTCCAGGGTCAAGGGTTCGTATCCCATCTCAGGTTTGTGTGCATGGAGTTTCCTTCAGGTTTCTTCCCACAATCCAAAGACATGCAGATTAGGATGATTGGCATTCCCAAATTGCCCATAGTCATGCCCTAAGTCTCCTGGGATAGGCTCCAGGCCCCTCGTGACCCTGTATAGAAGATGAATGAATGATTAAATGATTATTACTGTTAATATTTAATTTTTTATGTATAAAAAAAAGCACCAAAAGAAGCCTTTTTTAAAAACTTAATGAACACTACAATCATCCCCCCCAATACCCTCAAAATCCATCCTGATCGGTGGTGTGACCATATTAGGAGATCGATCTCTTGCCAGGGGGTGGGGTTATAATTAGCATTAGATCATGGCAACCAGTCTCTCCCCAAATACATTAGGAAGTGGACACACTTTGAGTCTGAATATAAAATGAAAAACAAAGTCAAGTCATCCCTAAATGAGAGCAGTGATTTTAAAATGTCACTACATCTGGTGGAGGAATAGATACAGTCCACACATGTGGTGTGGAAGTGTGCATGAGGTTTACAAGGACAGTGACGTCTTCACGTCTAATCTAGTGCCATTGTTAAAAGCCATAAATAGGTCATCATTTTTTTTCTCTCTTTTCATATTCTTAAGACATCCTCATGATAGCTGATATTCTGTTTCTGAACAACATAAATCATAACGTCAGATATAATTCAATTTTACTGTCATCCCAGCCGTATACATACAGTATACAGTGCGGTATATTACACTGGACTGCAAAAGGCATAATAAAGCTAGGTTAAAGGAAAATCAGAGAAATCGGAAAAAAATCTTATATAGCCAAGACTATAAAGCGATCATAAGCAATACCATAGAAATTCTTTTTCACTACCACGGTGCATATACAAGACAGATTTTACTATTTTTATACCTGTTGCTCATGACACTATGAGCTCATTCACTTTATTACAACCAGATCAGTGGTTGTAATAAAGGAACAAGCTGAGTTCCTTTCACTTTTATGGAAGTACCCTTTAAACTTAGGTTTTATTTCAGACCCAAAAATCTTTAAGCATAATTCGCAAATCAGTGCTGAGGCCGGTGATTGTTCTGCAGTTAATAATGCTTATGTAATGTGGTTATGTAGAAGTCAATTGGTTAAATTACACATTTATGTGTTAGGCTTAGATAAAGACCGGCCAAATGAATAAGAATGTGGAGGCTGATGATGACTCAGTTTGGAATGATTATTTTTCACTTTTCACATGAAATATTAAAGGAAAAACTATTTTTTAATGTGCTTGTGATTTGCTCATGCTAATTTCTCTATGTATAGTATTTCTAATAAATCTTTGCAGCAGTCTTAATATGCATTGACTAAACCCAAACCCAAGACTTTTACCCTGATTAACGTCCTAATTACCCGTCAAGCTGATTGTGTAGATTTTTGGTCCAATTAAATCCAACGGTGCACTGATAATCACAAAAAGTATGAGTGAGCACAGAGTCTAATGAAGAAGTATGATTTTAAATTTTTTTAGGACGTTTGGGTGTAACTTATTCTTTTTTAAGTTTGCTGGGCAAATCCGGTCAAATGTTATGAATAAGCAATGAGTGCAAAAAACCAACTGTACAATCTGGTTTCAGATTGTCTGTACAGTCAATACTAAGCACGTCTTCACATGTCTGAACTCACCCACTTGCATCTCTGATTTTTAGGATGCATAATGGTACAATCAAGGATAGCTGAATGGCTTTTTTTGTGTCGGTCCTGTTATCACCGTCCTAATAACAAAACACTCTATTTTGTTTAGTGTGTAGCAGTAAACTCCATTGGATAATGTGTGAGCAGTATAATTAAGAAATAGTTTAGAAACCATGCCTATGTGGTGTCCAGTGCTTTCAGAGGTCTGATAGTTCTTTACATGGAAACTTGTTTAGTGCACCAAGGCTCAATGTAGCGTCTCACAGCTTTGTGACTGATTCATGGCTTTTGAATCAGTCACAAAGCTGTAAAGGCTTTGACCAAAACTGATGAGTAAGAATGAATAATCAATTCTGGTAATCTCTCTATTAGCTGTGGTAAATTGACCAATCATTCAAATGAGCTCATGTAGGTTGGACGAGGCTCAACTAGATTTCCTTGTAGTTTCACTTGAGTCATTAAAGTGACAGTTTATCATAAATGAAAAAAATGTATATGTATTTTAAGGCATGGTTTCCAGTAACTACAGTGATGATGTAAAGGATGTCTGATAGGGTGAAAGGTTAACGAATGGGATACCTGTACACTAGGGATAAAAGGTATGACAAAGATATTGCATCATGATACTTCCACCATATACAATATGCATCACAATTTATATAGTTTTATATAGACTTAGACCGACATTTAGGTCTTTTCATAATTTTAATTTTAATTCACATTCACATGCGTTGTTGAAAACACCTAAGGTTTGGTTATGATCTTAAGTCAGTATTTTTAACCTCAAATTCTCTTTCTTCATATCTCGGTGCTGTAAATAGCATAAACACTGCATCAAAGATACTCAATGAAAATGCTGCACTATGTATTTTAGAGCTTAGATTCGAGTAGATTATAGTTTTTACCGGTAAAGACATGCTATCAGAATCGTACAATGGTTGTTAAAGATGTGCATGGAAAATAAAGGAAAGCTATCATAGATGTCTCAGTGTATAAATGTCACACCTTAAATGATACAGGTTTTGCTTTGTTTTCTAAAAAAAATCTATGATCTGTCATATATTTTCATTTGTATAAACTCTGCAAAGGATAGGAATAAATAAATTCTTATGTTGTGCATGCACACCTGGATGATGGTAGTGAAGTCACATGATGTCTGGCAATGCTGACTCCATATGTGACGTGTGTCGAGCATCGTTCTCGGCCTGCTGCTCTCTCCCGTCCTGCTGTGTTAGTCGCTGGCGCTTCCCCCCCCCCAAAGCTCCTCTGACAATTTTCCTTTATATAAGCAGGACAAACCTAACCGATTTCAGCCACGTCAGAAGCCATCAGCTAGGCAAGCCCTGTCTGGCCTGCACAGAGAAAATCAAATGCGCTGCCGCTGCCTCCTTTGTTTGCCTCGCCATTTCAAAAATAATCAAGCGCGAATTCAGCTTGTAATTATCCAAGCTGTTGTGAGTGTGTACTCGCTCGCGTTCTGTCTAGAGAAGTGTAATGTTAATGTCTGATTGGAATTTGATGTTGCTGTAAAACCTTAGAGAATCGAAATGGCTTCTCTTTAAAATAAGGGAGTTTTGTCTGCAGGCTTAGCAGGGGTCAGATTGGTGAAATTATCAGGTATTCAAGAGGGACTTGCCAACTCCTTGACAGCTTAATTATCCCTCAGCCGCCTCAGTTTTGTTTAATGTGTCAATTTGGATGAAATTGGGCAATGAATTTGGACTGTCTTTTCAGTGTGGCTTATATTGTGCAACTAATTTGCTAAAAAGATGTTTTTTTTTCCCCCTAAATAAGTGACTTATTTGAAGCAGACATAAAATATCCCGAGGCAAAAACAGAATTTATATACATCATGCAGTGTCGGTCTATTATTGCTTTTGACCTCAAAGCTGTGTTGAGCATGCTTCAAAGAACATTGAGTTCATCTTTAATTTATGAATGGCTGGAAATAGTGAAATTTGTTAATTTAACTTGACCGTAAATACTAAAATAAATAAATATACAAAAAGAATAAAGCACAGAGGAATTATTTCGGCCAAAGCACTGTACTGGTGATTTTAATTTTTTTATGGTATACATATAATACAGAAAATGCGTTTGCCAAAGAAGCTACTTCTGAAGTTCATGCAACATTGAAGTGACCAATCTCGTTTCCTTAAAAATTTCTATTTGCTAACATCGGCTGTTTTGGATAGATCACTTTATATGTGTCCCCAAAATGGTATGATATCATTTTTCAGCATTCTACATTCTCGCTTCAAACAAAATATGAATTTAAAATGCAAATGATTCATATTTTTTATGAGTATTGATACTAAAATTGTTGTAAGCATCTAGAAGCATATGACCTGTAAAAATTGTTGCTTAAATTGGTTTCTGGTAAAAGCTTCAAAAGCAACAAAATCTGTAGCGTCCGTAACCATGACAAATTCATGTTGCAATGTCTTAACAATTTTGCATTTTAGAATAATACACATATTTATGTTTGTCGTTTCTTTTAAAAAAAATCTAAATTGGCCTAATTTCTTCTGAATGACAATTAAGCTCATTAAAAGATTTGAATTCAAAAATGTTATAGACACTACAAAAAAAGGGCATGAAATTGTGTTTCTTTTTATCTGATGAAAATATAAATGTCTATGCATATTTACAGAAACCAAAGCATAGATCAGGAGAAGTATTATGAAAAATGATCCTATCTGAAAATTCACTTTTTCAACTAGGCGAGACACTTATTAACACCAATACAATGTTTTGCCAGTTTGCATTTTTAAATCCAGCATTTGTATTATTTAATCTTGATTTGAAGTTGATTATATCTACGAACTTCAACTGCATACATATACATTTTTTAAATAAAGCATCTAAATTAGATTTACAACTAATCCTAACTAAATCCTATTGCCATAATTGTCCTTATTGCCTATTGTCATTCTAAAGGAAATGTGCCTCTGTCGCTTTGTCTTCTGTTAACAGGATCACGTTTGATCTGAAATCTGACCCAGAAGCTTTTGTTCCAAGGAGAATTGTGCAAAAGTGTAAGAGTTCCCTGAGCTAAATATGCACTAGTCAGAGTGATTAAAAATCAGATGAAAAGTTAATTTGCTTCTATGGCCTGAAGCTACTAATCTACTCACACATCCACTGAGGCGCTGATGTGATTTGCAAATGGATATGGATATTTTAAAGACCATCAGCCTTTGAATGAAATATCACTCATTATAACTGCGCGGTGTACTCCCGAAACGTGTGCTCGTTTTAAAAGGTGTGGTACAGTATGCGATTCTAATCCAGTATACTTTTGCAGTTCAGCTAAAATCTCATCACTGTCTACTTGCTGTGTGTGAGCTGAAAAAAAGATCTAGTGTTCATACACTGCCCTGGCTGTGTAAATGTTAAGCAAACAACGTGGTGCAGACCGCTCCACACAACTCTATTCCAGCCAGTCAACATCAAGGGGGGTGTTTGTGCTTGTGCACAGGACGGATGGACTAGGAGGGGAAAAGAAAATGAGGGAAGGGGACAGTGAAAGCAAGAGCAGTGATAAATCTGGCACGTACTAACATGCTGGACTCCACACATTGTCAGAAGGGAGAGACAGCCAAGAAAGGGCCAAAGAGGAATAATTAAAAATGAGGTTCTATAAACGGGCAAGTTTTGTTGAGGTGTCTCAACAATGGAGAAAAAAAGGATGCAGACATTGCACTTGGGTAACACTAGTTTTTCTGTTTCACACACAACCAGTAGGTCAGTATTGTCTTGCTTCATTGCTAACGTTTGTAATAACTAATTCTAACTGGTTAGCTAGCAAGCAGTTACCTGTGTCACATTTACGTTTCAGTTAGCATCAAAACATTTGCTCCTGGATCTTCAGAAAGTTCTAGCCCAAGATGTTGCTAGTCTTTTGGGTGCTCCTGTCGAGGTGTGGCCGCAGCGGATCATCCGATCCACAGATAACATGACAAAGGTTTTACAACACATGCCCTTTTTTTGGGGGGGATTTTTCACAGATTTTTCTCCCTAATTTTAGTCATGTCCAATTCCTCCCAGTCACTAGGGGGCTCCCACATTAAGCTTCTACTACCA
>JAOVVA010000019.1:9408533-9425837 GCA_028565275.1 Leiocassis micropogon
AAGCAAGTTTTAAATGTTCGCACAGAATATAAATAAATAATTTTAAAAAAATATATATATATATATATAAAGACTTCATAAGTAAAAGTAGCCACTGTGTTCTCTGTACATATTTTATATACAGTACATGCGGATGTGTAGGTGCCACTCAACTTGGAATTCTAAAATACACTCATCTTGTAATGAAGAGAGTCATAAAAACCCCAGGCCATTATGCTGTTGCTTCTGTCTGTCTGTCTCTCAAAAAGTAAAACTCTATAAAGTATTATATCAGTCAATACACATACTGTAGATAAATCAGGACATTACATTTTATCCATTTGTGTGTTTTCAGTCACATACATATACAGTAGTACAGTACATACCCAAACACACGTGCACACACAAGGATATAGTGTCCAAACATCAGAGCGTGCATGACTATCCCTCATTCTGTATGGATAAAGGAACAATACTGCAAAAAAAAAACCTTGATGCCATGGCAATGCTAATGCTTTAATGAGAGGTAATGATATCCTATAGAAGAAGGATTTTATACAGAGAAGGTGTTTTTTTTTTTCCCCTTCGCTTGCTCAGCTCTCTGCAGATACGATTACATTCATACAGACAGAAGAGTTGAAATGAGGAAACGATTTTGGCAGAGTTCTCCTGGGCACTGTTGACAGAATATAAATTACTAGCGTCCATCCATCTGGAGCGGTTGATGGATGGAAATCGGCAATATCCTCGGCGAGCACGCGGCAGATTGTCTCTTTTATTTCCCCTGGTGTTAATCCCCTCGCCTGCACCACTTTAATGACACTACTAATTGACTAATTTGGAGTGTGGAGAGGGAGCAGTGTGCACGCTTAGGCACGGCTCTCCCTCGTGATTTTATTCAAATATAAAGCACAACTAATGTATCCCCCTGTGGTGGTTAACCAAGAAGTGTGTGCAGACAAAAAAAGGATTGAGGATCTGTATTTTGTGTGCTAGCGTTATTCTCATTAGCCAGGGCATGAAAACATTAATTTTATTTTATTTATTTATTTATTCTTTTTTTTATAGTCTTGTCATGCTCTTTTTTTTTTAGTAAATTTGAAGCGAATTATCACATCGTATACATGGCTAGTATAACGTCAAAACTCAACTGTAGGCTGTTATACAATTATTCTGAATATTATTACATTTATTAATAATGCATGGGAAAAAATAACCATGCTTGAATTATGAAAGACAAAGTCTATTATTCCGATATTCATAAGCTCTCATGTAATTAACATTTTCATGCCTGCAATAACAAACAAATTTATTGAATTGCAAATGTAACATAATATTAAACGAATTAGGCTCAACACATTTGCTATAAATATTAAACAGGATGGGTGGCCCACTCATTCAGACTGCCAACTCATTTATGCATCATCATCATAACACCTAATATCAAAAATTAGCAGTGGTTTTTTAAGCCAGAATTTACCCATTTTAATGCAGTTACAGTGTAAAAATACATGAGCAAATATTCAGACACTTCCCTCTTCTTATATCAGTCAAAAAACCATTAACCAAAAGATATTTAATCTCAAGCAATTTAAGTGGATCCACTACTTCAGTTTATAAGTCTGTGCTTGCTGAGTAACAGAAATTTCAACTTTACTGAACATAAATAAATATAGTCCCCTACATATGAACAAGTTCTATTCTGAGAGCTTGTTCGTAAGTCCAGTTTGTTCGTAAGTCCAACAGACATTGTCTAAACTAGGATACTAACACAATTGGCTATACATAATCGGCCAAAGCACAGTATTGGTGCTGATTTTATATATTTTTGCCATTCATATAATACTAAATACTAAATAAAAGGGCTTATAATTGTATTCAGTAAATGTTTTTTTTTTTATCTGATAAATATATATCAAGTATATATATAAAGTATGAACTGGGAGATAAGAAGCATTAAGTATTATGAAAAATGGTGTTATATCATTCTTACTGAAAATTCACTTTTTCACCTAGATGAGACACTTTTTTAGTATATCGAGTATAAAAATAACATGTTCCATGATCTTGTCCTTGTTCTTTAGAAAATGCGTGCCGATGTTAAAAGAACGAGCAATGTCTGCCATATTTTTACTCCGCTCAATTCTCTTAATTATTTGTCTTTGTCTTATTCCTTATACCACTTTCATCTTCGATAATTTTACGCTTGCTTCCTGACATCCTGGAAAGAACGTTGCACATACTGTACGTGACAGTGTACGCTGGACATGTGGTCTAACCTCCACGCTTGACCTAACTCCGCATTTGGCCTTAGGGGACTTACTGTACAGGATTAGACAGAATTAAAACACCTGTTGAGTGAAGCTTCCAAACAAAAAAAAAAAAAAATCTATTTTACTCCAGAGCTCCACTTCACATTACAAGCCACGTTGTTTTATAATCAGATCAGATTTGCATGTTATAATGATTCACGTTCAAACTACAAGTAACTTATCTGACTCCAATGTGAACATGTTATCTGGGTTAAAACACATGTATTTTAATCATTGGATGCGATTTTAGAAAAAATATGCTTGGGATTGTGCTCTGGAGGACGTCAAATAGTTAGTCAGCTATATTTGCTGAGGTTCAGAAGGAGGAAGAAAGCCAGACACCTAGCTTTAGCTGTTTAGCAGCTATTCTTAGCACTGCTGATGCACACTGATAGCACAGTGATGATGATGTCAGCGCCCTATGCCTGTGCAGAGGCAAAAAGTCACATGAATTCTGATTTGCACGTTTTCGTTCAAGTCACGTGACCGTGAATAGGATATGTTTTCGATCTACAGTACGTCCAGGTTTGAAAGTTACTCCGATCTTATCTAAAAAAACATCAGATGTTGCCCTCGGACCGCTCTAAAAAAATCTGATCTGTATCACATTAAGGTAAAAAAAAAAAAAAAAGGATTTAAGTCACTGCAGGCTGGTAATGTGAACATTACCAAGCCTTAGACATGCGTTTGACGAGTAGAGAGTATACCTGTGAGAGAGTATAGCATTGCATTTGTGAGAAAGAACTCAGCTTAGAGTAGATGGATTGCAGCCAAAAGCGAGGCTCGCGGACAGAGTTGTGTATGTATGCAAACATTATGAGCACAATTATATATTGTTGCAGCTTCAAATCAATATCTCATTTCCCGAAGGTTATAATGCATTCATTTCATTATGATGTGTAATACTGCCATATCTGCCCCGCAGGGCTTCTCTGTAGGCCTAAGGTTTTTCTTGGAGTAGTGCGTGGAATCTGAATCTTTAGTTGTTCATCTGGCCTGCGATGCGCTCGTGTCATGTGGGATTAAAGTTGTCTTGCTGCAAAGCGATACGTGGAAAAAAAATTAAATGATATTAATGCGGGGTCTGTGAATAATTGTACTTGCATTATCTTGATAGTTTGTTCTTGGCAGTGTGAAGGAATGGATCTCTCTCTCACTCTCTCTCTCTCTCTCCCTGTACCAGATTACAGTGGGAGTGTAACCAGCTGTTAGTGTTAATTCTGTTAGTCTACATACTTTCCATGTCTCTAATTGTTGCCTGTGAAGATGGACGGTCATGCATAATGTTCACATTTCCACCAGGTGATCATATAAAACTTTAAAATATTCACACTGTGGGTGCATTAGAGGTCTATATGTGACTACAAAAAAAAAACTTTATTATTTTTATCTATTTATTTATTTATTTTTATGCATTAGTCATTATGCAGTAATTCTGCTTATTAGTAGCATCCTATTACTACTCCATCAGTTATACTCATGCTTGCCCATTTATTGCTGTTTTTCTGGTAGGCGTGAAGGTTATGGAATGGAGCACTACCCTTCGCTTACACTGACATAACCTTGAAAATTCTGCAGCCACGCAGGCAGAAATTAGCATTATTGTGTCAGCAGTATTCAGACAGTTTGAAAACTACGTATACAGTGAAATGTAAGTTGCTACAGTAGATTTAAATGTATTATAACTTACAGATTTGACATGTTGAGATGTGAGTTTTATGACCATAATCTTCAGTTCAGATATAATGCATAGAACCATGACAACACTTAAGGCACAAATGGAAACTTTGCAAACTATTTTAGATGTGGTACAAATATCAGGTACATTAATGCATTAATGCATGGTTCATGCTGTCGAAATTCATACTTTTCGGTACAGGTGTGCATCAGTTCTGTAAATAGTGCTGGCCAATTTCCTCCATTAATTAAATTAATTAATTCATCATCTATATCACTTATGTTGTGTACAGGGTCACCGGGGGCATGGAGCCTATTCCGAGAAAATAGCACCCTGAGCGTGACTGGACTAGACACGTGTAGGAAAGTTTAAAATGGTGTGGTTGAAAAATGAGACAGAATTATTCATCTTCTATACAGCTTATGCTGTACAGGGTCACAGGAAGCCTGGAGCCTGTTCTAGGAGACATTGGACGCAAGGTGGACAGGGTTCCAGTC
Organism: Leiocassis micropogon; assembly: GCA_028565275.1. Lineage (NCBI taxonomy): Eukaryota > Metazoa > Chordata > Actinopteri > Siluriformes > Bagridae > Leiocassis > Leiocassis micropogon. Next base: position 9,413,000 of record JAOVVA010000019.1, read on the forward strand.
CATCACAGGGCACACACTCACACACACACTAAGGGCAATTAGGGAATGCTAATTAATTTAATCTGAATGTCTTTGAACTGTGGGAGGAAACTGGAGTACCCGGAGGAAACCCACCAAGCCCAAGGCTTGCAAACAGACCCCAGGCGGGAATCGAACCAGGATGCAGGAAGTGCAAGGCGACAGTGCTAACCACTAAGCCACCGTGCCACCAAATTATATCAGTGAATGCTATTTAAAAGGTAAACCAATACAGAGGGAGAACACATCCTTTTCCACCTGATGAACGCTCATACAGCTTGCTCACAAACATTGCACACTCATATTTACAAAGAAATGCAGCAAGATAAACAGACAGCACTTGGCTGAGGACTGGCTGTTATTCTAGCTTATACAGTATTCTAGTTGCAAATATCACTTCAGAGATATGCCATTTGTCCATGTTTGAAAAGTCAGGTAAACATCACTCACTTATCGTCTATACCGCTTTATCCTGTATTCAGGGTCACGGGGGGCCTGGAGGCTATCCAGGAGACTTAGGGCATGAGGCGGGGTACACTCTGGACAGGGTGCCAATACATCGCAGAGCACACACCCATGTACTCACTCACACACTATGGGCAATTTGGGAACGCCAATTAGCCTAATCTGCACGTCTTTGGACTGTGGGAGGAAACCGGAGTACCCGGAGGAAACCCACCAAGCACGGGGAGAACATGCGAACTCCATGCACACAGAGACGGTAATCAACCCTGGCCCAGAATCGAACCCGGACCCTGGAGGTGCAAGGTGACGGGGCTAACCACTACTCCATCGTGCTATCTTCAGATAAACATGTTTGTTTAAAATATAATAAACATAAATATAATCATTTTCCATCATTTCCGACCTCGGCGCGTCCGACCGACAAAGTGTGGAAACTGGATGTCCTCATGTTGTAACATGCTAAGCATCTAATTGAGTGAGTGATGTATATTTTCTTTTTCAACAAAGCAATCTGTATTGTCCGAGGAATGTCTCGGTACAAAAGTGATCACTGGCTGTGACAGAATAGGTGGGACACGGGAGCCTAGCGACATCAGGCTGCAGCAGAGGCATACTTATGTAACTACTCTCAGCAGTGGGGCGAGAAGATGCACTCCTGTGTTAGTCTGTTATATGACCAGAAAATAGAAGATTGCATTCTTCCTCTTTAGGGATTCACAGCCACGTCCCCAGTGTTGAATTAACACACAGAGTGTTGTATTAACACACAATAGTGTTTACAGGAGTCCAGTTGGACTCGAATAAACAGTGTTAAATCAGCACTGGGGATTTTACTGTGCAAATGGATAGATCCAATCAGTGCTCTTGCATAATTCATACTTTGAAATGAAGTGGAATTGACCCATTTTTAACATTTTTGATACAGAATGGATATTAGAGCTGTGTAAATGGGTCAATACCCAATGCTGATCCAGTACTTACCAGAGTGTTTAAAAATGTGCCTGGAGGTTGATTGGCTACTAAAAATTGTCTAAATGACACCTGAGAAAATAGGGAAATATCTTTAGTATTCTAAAATTGTATCAAGCATTTCTTATATTCATATAATATTCTGGTTACATATTTATTGGGTCTGCACGATTTGATCATAAATCATAATGCGACTATTTTGACACATTGTGATTGCAATATAAACTGCGATATGTAACTACTAAATGTACCTTTTTGTATCCAAACAGTAAAAAAGGCACAAATGATCTCATCTTTATAAAGGGTCACGGGGGAATACACCCTGGCCAATCCATCGCAGGGCACTCCCACACACATACACAACACGATCATTCATACACTATTGGCAATTTGGGAACACCAATTACCCTAATCTGCATCTCTTTGGGAGTGACAAGGATGGATAGGATAAAGAGGGACTCCATCAGAGGGACAACCCATGTTAGATGTTTTGGAGATAAAGTCAGAGAGGCCAGATTGAGGTGGTTTTGACATGTTCAGAGGAGAGATGGTGAATATATCGGTAGAAGCATGCTGAGGGTGGAACTGCCAAGCAGGAAGTCCAGAGGACGACCAAAAAGGAGTTTTGTGGATTTAGTGAAAGAGGACATGCAGTTAGTTAGTGTGAAAGAAGAGGATGCAGAGGACAGGGTTAGATGGAGGCAGATGATTCTAAAAGGGAAAAGCCGAGAGACAAAGGAGAATCCACCTAATCTGCATGTCTTAAAAACATGGAGTACCAAGAGGAAAGCCACCAGGCATGGGTGCAAGGGAGGTGCAAGGCGACAGTAATAACCATTATGACATCATGCCAAATAATTATTATCTCAATTGTATTAAAAAAAAGAAACAAATGGTTACAAATTTGACAGACTCTACATAAAGTCCTTACTATGCTCACATTACCTGCTCACATGTGATTAAATAATTAAAATAAATAAAAAATCTAATGTAGGAAAAAAAAATTCTGTTAAGGAAAAAAAAATCTGGCGAAACTAGAGGAAAAAAATAGAGACAATGTGACTTATATTTCCAGGTCAGTCTTCTAGCAGCAAAATACAGAAAGGGCAAGTATGTCAGTGCGTTTTAGCCATTGTTGTGTTGAAGTAACGTTAGCGCTGTCCACTGGCTGCGATGGAGGGGGACCCAGAAACATTCATGATGGCAAGAGGAATACCACAAGAGAAACCGTACTGCTCGTGAAACGTGCTTTCTTAACTTATTTTGGCACTGGAAGACTGACTCGGAAGTAGAGAGTCTCGATTGGTCTTGATTTTTTTTTCTCCCATCTCCCAATTTGGGTCCCAATCTGGATTACTTATCCAGATTTTTTTTTGCATCCCATGTTTTTTTTCCCTCACATTTTTTTCCTTTAATGTTTTTTCCCCACCCATATTATATTATTTTATTATTTTTTATTCTTCAAAAGAATTTTGACCCCACCGCCCAAGATTGATTAAGTGTGTAACACAACTTTTTAGAATATTATCTTGTTTTTTATTTCTTTTAAGTTAATAAAATTTGCAAATAGGTAAAGCAAGGCAACATCATGTTTAGAAGTAGTCAAAAATAACAGATAAATTTGACAATTTGAAAATTTGATATTTTCACTGTCTTTTTGCTGCACCAAAGGTGTAAATAGGTGTGTGAATCTGTGTGTCGTGTTCCAGACATGCATCTAATGTTCTGGGATTGGTTCTGACTCTACCGTAAACCGGAACTTGATACTGAAGATGAATGAATGAACTAATAAGTGTATCAGGTTCTATTAATGTGCAATATTTTTACTTATGAGTTATCATATCACACATTTACAGCATAAAGTACATCAGTGGGTCTGTGTTGGCAAATCTGACTTAACATCGATACAACCAACTGGGCTACTGAGCAGAAGGTTGTGAGTTTGAATCCGAACACTAGCAATCTTCCCCTTTAGCTTATTAATCCTCAACTACTCAGTTGTATATCCTTTAACAGTTTCAGGTTTTGGATAAAAGTGTCAGCCAAATGAGTAAACGTTAGCGTAAATATGACTGAACAGACGGATGGTGTTTATGAGATATAGCTTAAACTCGACAAGAACAAAAGCTTCTGAAAAAAAGGTATATGTGTTTTCAATTAATTTACAAATTAATGAGAATTAGTTGGTTTTGGTCTTTTTATGTTTTTGTGCACAAATGAAGCCTCTGATCCGTGTTTGTGCTTATTAGTCTTCTGCAGTGAATTACATTTGATTTGATGCTTTATAGAATTATAGGGATGTGAAAAAAGGAAATAAGAGGATTAAAGTGGAATAAGTGGATCTATTAATTAAATAGGTATAGTACATCATTGTGCATATATTTGTTGCTTTTTAAAAACAAATTCCGTTTTACTCCTAATTCTGTTGTGTTTGAGAAGGGGTAATAATAAGTGTAACTTTTATGAAGCCTATTCCTCACAATACATGTTATATGTATTTGAGAAGAAACATCACATACCTTCACCTTGGTGTGCTGATAAATGCTGACACAATAGGAGGTGAGTGACTGATTGTCTTGTATTAAGAGAAATAATAAACTTAATACAGGTTGTCCCATACTTACGAACAAGTTCTGTTCTGGGAGCATGTTCATAAGTCCAATTTGTTCTTAAGTCAGACAAAGTGAGTTTTATACACCTGTGACAGAATATACAATATAAAGCATACCAATCCACTTGACTAAATCTGTCCCCTTTCCCCACACTGCCATTATGTGTCCAAAAACCGCCATTTTGTCTCAGAGCTGTTTTCCACTGTATTGGACTTTGAACTCTGTTTTGTTGAGGATTTTCTGAAATTCTGGTTATTCACCATCAGTACAGCTTTATAGCAGTTTTCTATCATTGTGCTTCCGGACTAATTCATGGAAACCGGTGAGGTCTACTAATTTCTTCCGGATTTCCCCCGGACCCCATTTTATACATTCACTTACACACTGAAAATATTGAATATAACTATAAATGTTGGTATCTGGTGCACTGCAGTGTCTATTTTTTGTACACTAGACGTGAGCTACTTCTGTGCTTGAACCAGAAGTAGAACCATGGTCCGTCTGTATCTGCGGAAATCCATAACTCAAAAGTACTTGTACTTAGATCTAAACCTTGGCTTAAACATTAGCGTAGTTGGATTATGGTTGACTATATTGTGCAGTCTTATTCACTTTACTCACTTTCTTGTGGCAACAAGACTTTCTACTTCATTGATTCTGTGCATTCAAGAAAGCAGCTGTTTGGAGTTGACCTTTGCTTTGAGCAGACATTACACTGTCATGTCCGGGCAAAATCAAGATTTCTCACTGGACAGAAGAAAGCTTGTGTCTTTATACACTGATTATCCGTAACATCAACACCAAATAGACACCTGCAAACTAGTGACAGGATCATAGGTACCCAAGGCTCCCCCATTGGGATTAAAGTCCAGCCTGCACGATCCAACCCATAGAAAAGCCAATGCAACACAAATCACATAAAAAAACTCAATGCTGGCCACAATAGAATGGCACTAGAACACCCAGTAAACCACAGCCCACCATGCATGGGGCCCAGCAGACAAAGAGCCCAAAGCCGTCAACTCCCTAGATCCCAATCTGATCCAGCACCCATGGGATGTGCTGGACAAATTAGTCAGATCGAGGGAGGCTCCACCCTGCAAACCACAGCATGTGGCACGAGGTGAATCCAAAACCTACAGTAGTTGATTTGAATGTATCATTTCATCATTTCCATATGTGTATACTGTGTGTATGTATATAGTATATATAGTGATCCTTCTTTGTAATCTTAATCTTTTCATTCCATTCCATTTATTTGTATTTGGTTCCATCCCCACTGTATACAATCAGTGCATTGTGTCTCGGCTATGTATGCATTGGCTGTAATTCATTCTTTATCTAAAAAGGCTGTAAATCTGCAGCAGGATCATTTCTGTGGTTATAAGGGTTAATCTGTGCTGAGTGCTGGCTGTCCATGCTGCCTCTAGCAGGCCTTCTTCTCTTTGATGAGAAGCAGGTGTCCTGTTGTCATCGACGAGGCACTCATTGATCAAAGGCCCGTCAGGAGTCTAGGCTCCGTCCGTCAGTCTCCAACAGGCAGACAATGTCCGATGAGCGAAGACTGTCAGTGCCTCTCCTCCTCACGCCTCTCCTTATTCTCTCAGTCTTCAGCAAAGAAAAAACTGTCTTTGACAGAAGAAAGACATGAGGCTTCCTTTGTTGGGCCTAGGATCTGTACTGGATTGATTTAGAATGTCTTTTTAAACATAACCTGCTTCTCGATATGTCCTTATCGTTAAAATACAACATAAAACAGCGTGCACACTGATTATTATTTTTTTTTTTACATAAATGTGCCCGAATGACCTACTTGGGGGCTCTAAATGGCCCACAACCCCCACACAGACACACCTGCTCAAATGAGCGGCAGAAAAGCTCACGTGGGGGCTTGAGAGGAAATGGAGCTCGTGAGGAGGCCTCTACAGTGCTGCAGCTGTGAAATGACACTGAACATCACTCTTATTCAAGTGGTAATCTCTCAGCGCAGTTCATTACCAAACTTTTCACACAAGTGTGCATTCTCTCTCATTGAAGTGCTCATATGCATGGTGCTGATTCTGCTATATATTTGTTACCCTCCATGTCTGTTCACGTTTAAGCACTTTTGAGTGATTCATTTGCATAGCATTTATCTCCCACTCACATGACTTTACAGAATAACAAACAACACCATGAGCTTCAAAGTGAAACCTGTAGACCTTGCACAAACTCCAAATATGCTGTTAGATTCAATTAATGTAGATAAAGTGTATACAGGAATGATTGTGAGTGGTGCAAGATCGATCCATGGTTTAAGGTTAACTGCAGCTTGTTTTAATATTAAACGCTTCTGTGCAAAACACACACACAAAAGGTATTCTGGTGAAGTTTGGGATATCGTGTACACTAGACCACACTGTGCATTCAGCCAAGGTTCTAAAATGTCCTCGAAGACTGAAAAAGTTTTTCAGTTCTCATCTGGTCTGCATGGTTGTCCTTGAGATTCTCTGGTTTCCTAACCATGGTGCACTCTTGCCTTGCACAGGCTCTGGATTCATATAACCCAGGAGCAGGGTTATATGAATTAAACATATTCCTTAACTATGAAAAAGTAATGCATACATGCATGACAAGATAAAATGAGGAATATAGTGTGGCATGCAATAATTTAATTGAATTTCCTGATTTATAAGTGCAAATGGCAGAGAGTAGAATTAATGAAAAGTGTTTGAACTGTCATTTTGAAATGTTTCAAGTGGAACCCTTTTTTAAATCTTATGCGTTTTTATTTTTCCCTCATTACTTTTTTGCACTAAATGGCTTTTCTGGCAGACAGTTCATACACGACACAGCACATCCTGTAAATCCGATTTCTTCAGTAGCCCTGTGCGGCACCTGTGCGTCCGCGTCGTCAGTCTCGGGACATCCTGCAGCGAAGCACTGATTGCAGGAGCTCGTTCGAATCGCACCACGCTGTCCCTCTGCATAATGCTGAAGGCCCGGGCCTCTTTGTCAGTGTCATATTATCTGCCGTTGCCATTCACTCGTTGCCAGTTCTCTCCCCCGGCAGCGCCGCCTATGACTGACGTGTTCAGATTCCGTTGTCAGGCGTACAAAAGGAGCAGCGAGTATTGTGGATGTGCAATGTTGACACCACACAGCCAGCTTTGGACCGGGTGTCACAATGTCGCATAAAAGAGCTTGTCGGGGTTAACGCCGAGGCCTTTGTCTCAGGTAGAAGTTAGCAGATGGAGCTGACACTATTAATATTTACGGCTCCCGATGAAATGAATACATTTCAACTGTCATTCACGACTCAATGGGATCAGTCAGCAGAAAACTGCTCCCTGGAGAGCCGAGTCTAAGGCACCGAGGTCTAATGAAATATTAACAGCATACACAATGAATGAATAAATAACACCAAACTGGTTTTGACACCATTTCAGACAAGTATTATTTAGTAATAGCCTGTATTCACGATTTCATGAAAATGAGCTCTTCTGGGAAAACAATGGGTGCTACATGTAGCTTTCAAGCATAATCTTTAGGAGAAGGTGTCTGGGTTCTGCATGTTTTAGTGTCGTATTTATACCGGCAACATTACGGAATTTCAGGACAGGATTCAGTATTCCCACTCTATTATGCTACAGTCGAAATGGAGGGATTGTGGTCTGGGACTTTTGTCAATGAAAGCCAAGTTTTAGGCTTAAAAAGCGATTAGATGAGCTTTGACTATACTGTCTTTATTAAACTATACAATTTCATATGATCATTTAATCAGAACGCTATCGTATGTTCGGTGTCTGGGCGCTAGGCTATATTTTAAAGAAGTACTTTCATCTTTCTGAGCCTCACGCACTAAATAAAATGTCATCCTGCAGATTACAGACCATTTCAAAGAGCGCCTGAGTGACATAACTCAAAAGAGTTTCCTCTACTTTATTCTCGTGCCCTACATTAAGACGAGCGTGTGTTTTGGAACTTTGCCCCCTTCATATTAGGCTGTCATCTGCTCTCAGCTTTGGCCCTTGTGCCCCTGCTGGCTTTCAGTCTCTCTCAGGGCTTTTAACGCGTAGGATTCCTGTCTTAGCGCCTCTCAGGCTCCGGTCTATCCTGCTGGATAATCCCATGCCTTTCTGAAGGATCCAGGACTAATCCGTAAGTCCCCCGGGTCGGTGATGAAAATTTGGTCGAATTCCCTCGGAAGTCGTCTGGAGTTAATGAGGCTAACCGAGGATGAAAACAAGATGGCTGAAAAGCCGTGGTGCCGTGTTACAGTACGGGAGACTGTTAGAACAATGCATAACAGATGTGTAATATCCACATCAGTGTGTTTGCCTTTCCAGAGTTTCAAAGGGACATTATTATGAGGTCCAAGTAATAAAATCAGTCAAATATAATCAAAGTAAGCAGGCATATTTACACGTGTTTAGGTCGCTTGTATTAGATATGACAACACCAACAATGCTGTATATTATCTTATATACAGGGTACATATAATAAAACTGTAAAGTTGGTGTGTCTGTACATTTGAATTTATTTGCGAAATAATTATTTAGGGGCGTAAGATGAGTAATGGAACACATCAAGATGTTTTTTTGAAATTCTGTCTGTCTGTCTGTCTGTCTGTTTCATTCTCCCCATTCTCATCCATGTTTTATTTGCCCCACCTTTTGGCTACATGGTACTAATAAGAATTTAAACCTCTGAATTAAGGTACAGTTGGTAAGGTAGGAGGTGTTACCCAGGCAATTGCTGATTGAATTAAATATTTAATTGTGCACATCCAGTGATTTTTCATTTAGAGGATGAATTTCCACTACAATGGGAAAAGGAATGGTAAAGAAGCAGGTTGGCTATCTTAGGAGAAAAAGATTTTACTTCTGAAGAAACCTGCACAAGAATAAATGATAGTCATGAGAAATTAATTTTAGAGGACTGATTTAAAAATAAGTTTTCATCTCCCCCCTTCTTAAACTTTCCTGTGCTCATCTAGTCCAGTCACACTCAGTTCGCCATTCTCTGGGAATGTAACTTTACTACAATCTATTCCTATCTACAGTATATAAAACTCAACCTTTCTTCATTTCTTTACTGGGACCAGACGGTCCTCTTGCTACTAGAAGATCTCATTTTAAATCAGAACTCTTAACTAACATATAAAAAGGGGGAAAAATGTAACTACTTTTTTTTTTTATCAATTCAATAATACCACTGAGAGAAAGGATAAAATTCTCATTCTGTGCATTTTTACTTCACTTACAGCTTTGCAATTAACTGTAACCCTCGTAGTAGATGTACTAATTTAAAACTTAGTAGACGGCCTTGATGTTTAACACGCTACAATATCATAGTTCCAGCTTCACTTCAAACCTCATTTATTGCATGATCCCGTTGAACCTCTTAAAAAAAATACTTTAGCAACTCGAGGAAAGGTTTCATTTAGTAAATGTTTAGCTTCATCACCCAGTGTGGTATCTGCTGAAATTCAGAGAGCTGTCTCATGCGAGTGTCTCATTCAGATGATGGAGGTCACCTAGTAATGCCAAGGCATTGTGATTAAAATTCACCGACAAAATTAGAACCCACTGGCAACACTTGGATGTGCTCAAGTAAGTCTATTGTTTGTGAGACCAGGTGGTCAGTCTTGCCTTACCAACCATATGGTTAACCTAGAGTGCTACAGAAAATTGGAGTATAGACACTAAGTCCTCAAAATATGAACGAGTGCCATTCCGAGAGATTGTTCATAAGTCCAATTTGTTCTTGAGTCCAACAAACATTAACTAGGTTAATGTACAGTTAAACCTTGGATTGCGAGCATAATTTGTTCCAGAAGTGTGCTTGTATATCAAAGTCCCATAAGAAATAATGGAAACTCTGATGATTCGTTCCACAACACAAAATATATTCATACAAAAAGTAATTAAAACAAATTAACCTGCACTTTACTTTTGAAAAGAATCCCGACAGAGCAGTGTTTTTGTTAGTGAGTGTGTGTGTGTGTGTGTGTGTGTTTGTGGCGCACGTGCATATGTATATGTGTGTGTGTGTGTGTGTATGTGTTTGTTTGTGGCGCACGTGCATGTGTGTGTGTGTGTGTGTAACGCTAAAATAAGACGGGAGAGGAGGAGGGAGGGGGCTACTGTGTAGGATGACTTTCACATACACACAAACACTAACAGAAACACTGTATCTGTTGGAAAACTTCTTTAACAAGCAATCTCTCTAATGACACTTGCGTGCATGCACACACATACACACACACACACACACACACACACACAAATGGAATCTCTGACAAGAAAGACTCTGGAAACTGGATCTTTAACAAGGAATCTTTTTAATGAAACACTTGGTTTAGCTTTTTGCACGCACACGTCATAGTAATCAGTACACGCCCGCACGGATTTTGACTTGTGTAAAAATCTACAGTGTAGTAATCTTTAGAATCGATGCCGATGGTTGAACGATGGTAAAAGAACGAGCAATGTCTGCCACCTCTTTTCACCTTGCTCCAACTCTCGATTCATTTCACTTTTTTCTCCATCATTATTGCTTGGCGCTTCTTTTGGGCTGGCTTCTGGACATCCTGGAATGCACACTGCACGCACGTGACAATGTACGCCAGACATGTGATCTTCACCGCGAGTGAAATGCATGTTCTTATCTCCGATAGGTTGTAACTCGAATGTTCATATGGGGGGACTTACTGTATATAGTTACATTCATGAGTTATTAACTTCATTCATATTAATTTTACAGTAGGTGTTTTTATCCACTTAGGAAAAGAGAAAGGAAAGCAACATTCTGAACACACTGGTTATCGTATTATCATATGCCATATGCTTCCTCCTATCTTCTTCACCAGCATGCCCATCTTATCAGTTTTTAGTAATCTTTCTCAGTTCTGCTTCTCTTGCTGTCGCCTATCAGGGTATTCTCTGAAGTATTGTCTGAACATTATCTTATGAAATCCCAAAGATCATGCATTTTATTTCCCCATTTTCCTAAAACAATCTGTTTTTAGTAAGTTAATAAATCCTGTATTTTTTCATTATAGTTTGAACAACAAACGCATTGTTAGGACAGTGTGCAAGGATAGTACTGTATATTTCTAATAAATACTGTGCATAGGGTTAAGATCTTTACTCCTTAATCGGAATATTTTCTCATGGCATATAGTGTGGTATGATATTTTTTTTTTTACTGTTTTTATGAGATGCTAAGATAATTAAATGAGTTCACAGTAGTTATTTATACAGTATATATATACAAATTAGCATCCTGTGTGTGTGTGTTTGTGTGTGGCTTTGAGAAGTGAGTGATCACGTGATGTCTGGGCTTTCATCCTAGCTGGAATACAGTTGCCTGTCTGGTCCATGCATACTATATGCCAGCTCATTTTTATTATCTGTCTGTCTGAACTCCCCTTTATTGACATTTATTTATTTATTTATTCAGGCTGGACCTTACACAGCTAAAAGAACCATTGAAGCGGAACAAATAATCATATACTGTATATACTAATGTGTAATTACACATTAGTATACACATACTGCACATATTTGGCCAATGCTGGGTAATACATTAGATTTAGATGTAGTTCAAAATGTTTACCTCATTCTCAACCCCTTTCTAATTCTTTTATTGTAATACTATATACTAAAGGATGTAAGACATATGCAGGTCTGCTTAAAGGTGCAGTAGAATACTGTAGATCAATCATGTACTAATTGCAGTCTGTACTGTTTAATGCTCTATTGCTGCATATGGCATGGCTGTGGCACGTACTGTAGACACGAGTGCGCAGCCCAACTGGCGAAAACATTACAGCCGTGCTATATCCAGCAATACAGCGTGACCTCAGTTCTACAAACTACATTTATTATCAACAGATTATAATTTGTTTGTTTATTTTATCAATTATTGTATTCTGCCAACACTTCCATGTCTGGTGGAACTAACTAACCGCGACTATTGGAGCTGGCGACTGACAATTAAAATAAGAAAAATATATATTTTTAAATAAGTTCAAATTAAATTCTTATGGGTACTATGTGGACAAAAAGTGAGTAGAATGAAACATGGAGCTGGGGGACAGTCCTGTAAATCTCGTAGGTTTCCGCTTTAGAGTATCAGCTCTGTTAACACCCAGGTTCCGGGTGTTGAATTCCAAATAGCATTAAAAAGGAAAGCCAGTGCTCTAAGTAGGGTGTACAATCCATTGTCAGAGTGCCCTTGATCAGGGGTTGGGAGCGATTTAGAATTCAGCCTTATGTTAGGAGCTAGTTAGCTTTGTAACCATATATAAAAGAACATATTTCTTTTAAAAGAACTCCAGATGTGATTTTAAACGACTTAGAAGCAAATATTAGTCAAAGTGTTTTTTTGAGATGACATAATGTTATCAGACATGTTTTCTTGCTGAAAGTGCTTATGTGACTGTCTTTGTGTTTATTGGCAGCCAATTGCTCTGTCCTCATAATGGTTGACGATGCAGGTCATACTTTCATCCACCTGCGACCGACAATTAGTGTGATTAACGATTGTTAAACGTCCAAGTGACGTACTTACTGTGGGAATGCCTCTTGTCCAATCCAATTGTTTGGTCTGATATAACTGTTGTATAATAAACATGTTTACAACAGACAAAACTCAACTCTTCTGGATTCCCGCCTAATTCTCTGTAATGGTACTCTTCTATCAAGGCGACAACTACCAACCGTAAAAGGCGAAGTCTATCACGTATCACTTCCTCCGAGACACATGATGCCAGCTGAGCGCATCTA
>JAOVVA010000019.1:9443161-9460263 GCA_028565275.1 Leiocassis micropogon
ACTGTTGTTTTTGTTGTTGTTACATAATTACCTAATTCCATATGTGTTATTTTATAGTTTTAAAATCCCCAGTATTGGTGTAGAATGTAGAAAATAAATCACTAAACAAAAACAAAGAAATTTGCAAGTGAAAACTTGCACTTTTGAACGGTAGTGTATATATATATATATACAGTATATAAAATAACTAGCCCTACCTAGAAGTTTTGTACTAAATAAAAATTTTCAGCACTCAGGTCATGTGACATTATGTGCTTAAAATTAATTTATTAGTAAACACAATTTAATATGATTCAATAAAGTATGTTTCTTACAATCGTTTTATTTTATTGCCTTACATTTTCAACTTCAACTAAAACTTGTAACATTATTCATTTCTACAAGAATGTCACTTGTCCCACTTGAATTTCAGTCTGATCAGCTGAACGCAACGTGTTCAATGGGAACCGGTATGGAGAGCGCGCCCTAGCAGTCAGTGGTACTACCACACAGAAGAACACGTTGCAATGAGATGATGGTTAAAAATATAATGAGAAAGGAAAAAGCACACCCCTATTAACAACATTAATGTTTTTAATCCACATTTATTGTGGATTATTTTCCTCAGCCCTTATATACGAAGAATAATTTTTTTAATTCTACCTATTTTAGACTCAACGTAGTGCCATATTTCAGCCTCCTGCCTCACTGCAAACTCTAGACTTAATTTATGAATTCCCACCACAATGTTCCAGTAGAGTTCAAGTCGGGGGAGCGAGGTCATAAAACATTGAATCTGCGTGTGTGTTCTTTATTTCATGTTTTTAAAAGGTCTTTTCATGGCCATGTCTGAAACTCCTCCCAAAGGCCAGGTTTTAACCTTTAATATTCCAAATAGTCCAAATAAGTCACTTCTGTATACCACATTTGTGATAGTGTTTCTTGTCACGTTGGTCACGTTTCCAATCATGCTGATAATTTGCATGGCCAAAATGTTTGATCCTGAGTTCATCTGACTACAGCACATGATGCTAATTGTAGTTCTAATGACGCACGGTAAAGTTCAGATGAGCTGCTCTCAGCAATTGCTTCTTTCTGGCAAGACTTTTAAACAGCATGCTGTTATGAAAGTGGCATTTAGCAGTTGTGTTTTTTTTACGTTGTGATTTTGGGGCCTTTTTCCTTCACCATCCTTCTCCTCACTGTGTGGGAGAAAGAGCGTACACATGATCTTCTAAGTGGTAAAGATCTATGATATAAAATAAAATGCCCTTTTGCATGGTGCATAGGTACATATACAACAGCACCTTCTCTATAGGAAATGATTCAAAGCGTGATTAACTAGGATCTTACTTTGTCAAGTAAAGGAGTGGAACAGTTCTTGGCAAGCACAGAAATCTTCAAATTCTTTACAGATGGAAACATTCATAATTGGTTCCTCTGGTTCTCTACCATAATACCGCAAGGACACATGAATTTGTGTGAAAGCATTACTTACATTTTTTATAATTTGAAGGCCGAGCAAGGAGTTGAGCGATAGAGTACCATTTACAGCACGCTGGGAAATGGAAAATACATCACTTTGGCAGAGCTGAACAATTTCTGAAAATATAGAAGGTTTTTGGCTGAATTCATGTGTCTCTTTCTGTCAGCGAGGACCTGCTTCACAAAACACAAGGAACAATTGCACTCAGATGCAGCATATAATGCAGTAAAAAAATCTTTCATCAGTCTCACTTCCATAAAAAAAAATATAGTGTGGCACCATGGTTTATTGGCTATCATTATTGGCAGTTGATTTGGGGGGTCAAATCCTGCCTAGGGTCCTGTTTTGGTGGACTTTTGCGTACAGTATGTATAGTGCATAAAAATTTAAATATTGTGGATTTAATTTTTTTTTTTAAACATGAAACTCATATTATAGATTCATTACACATAAAGCTTAATATTTCACAGTTTTTAGTTTTCATTTTAGTGATTATGGCTTACAGCTCTTGAAATAAAAAAAAAAAAATCCAGCATCTCAAAATGTTAGGGTATTTCATTTTGAGTTTGAGTAAATGACTATTCATACGGTATAAATTCAGTGTATTTCTCCGTCTAGTTCAGTACACATAACCACAATCATGGGGAACACTGCTGACTGGACAGTTGTCAACAATCATTGACAACCTCAACAAGGAGATTAATTCTCAAACGTCATCACTGAAAGTGTTGGATGTTTGCAAACTGCATGTTGAAGCATATTAATGGAAAGTTAACTGAAATGAAAAAGTGTGGTTGCAAAAGGTGTACAAGCAACAGGGATGACCGCAGCTTTAAGAAGATTGTCAAGAAAAACAGAATCAGGAACTTTTGGGTGAAGTGACAAGGAGTGGAGTGAGGCTGGAGTCAGTGCATAAAGAGCCACCACGCAGAGACATCTTCAGGAAATGGGTTGCATTTCTAGTATCAAACAACTTCTGAACCAGAGACAACATCCCAAACGTCTTATCTGGGCTAAGGAGAAAAATAACTGGACAGTTGCTGAACAATCCAAATGATTTTTCATTTCAATTGGAAATCAAATTCCATAATCTGGAGGAAGAATGGAGAGTCACAGAATCCAAGTTGCTCTGAGGCCACAGTCATTGATGATTTTGGGATGCTATCATGTCATCCACCGGTGTTGATCCACTGTGTTTTATCAAGTACAAAGTCAACGCAGCCGTCTACCAGGAAATTTTAGAGCACTTTAATGCTTCCATCTACTGTCTAAGAAGATGCCGATTTCCTTTTCGAGCAGAACTTGAAAAGGAAGTGCCAAAACTACCAGTAACTGACTGCTTACCATGATATTACTGTGCATCTCACCTAACCTGAATCTCAATAGAGAATCTATCAGGCTTTGTCAAGACGAAGATCACCTAACCCAACAATACAGACGAGCTTATGGCTGCTATGAAAGCAATCTGGTCTTCAATAACACCTCAGCATTGCCACAGGCCAATCGCCTCCGTGCCACGCCGCATTCATAGAGTAATTCATGCTAAAGGAGTCTTGAATCAATCTAGATTGTACGAGAGGTTCACTTTTTAAAATAAATGATTGCAAGAATCAAATTTTTAAGATGCACTGTATATATTCAAAGCCAGGAGATTAATGTGTTGCCTTAAATGTTAACATTTAATGAGCAGTAATATTTTCTGCTATTTCTGTATGCCAAATAACAGTTATTGCTTGGAAACAATTTAACTAAATTTTTTCTTTGAGTCTTCTTAGTGTGCTTTGGGCTTCTTGGCAAAATTTCACACGTGGGATAGCATTTAGAGGTGAACCTGATAAAACAGCGTATAAATCATTACAGTGGATTCAGAGTAGTTAGGTTTCTTGTGTCATTCGGGAAATTCTTCCTCACCACCGATGCCTCTGGCTTGCTCATTAGGAATCTAAATCTATGAACAGGTTTTCGTCGAGCTGGTTTGTGATAACGTTTATTATTAAGCCTCCTAAATCAAAGGAAGCTTTACAGTCTAAGGCCTTTAAGTCACAAAGCCATCACCCATTGACGGCTCCTTCATGCCAACAATAAATACCATTTACAATATTAGCTCTCCGGATTCGTGGTGCGCACTTAAAACGGGATATGTTCGCAGAAAAAAACTAATAAATGAAAAGCTTTTTCACTTTTGTTTGGTTTATGTCATATTAATACATTTAATGGTTCATTTGAAAGAAAACCGGAATCTGAAATGTCAGGAGAAGTTTGGTTTTGATATGCATTCATAAAGTCAATGTTTTTCTTGTAAGTAGCATCCCTTCTTTTTGCAGTCCAACCCCAATCCATTCACGGCAGAGAAAACAGAACAGAAGGCAAGAAGAAATGCTGCTTATCTCTATACAGATATGTTTGCTCTATGCAGTACTCTGCTGCCCACTGCTGATGACCTACTAATGAAAACACTGTTATGTACAGAATGAGACATTTGTCTATACATCTGAACTGCGTTCATCTTATGATATCTGTACCATCACGCAGACTGGCAGTGTTTTTGAAATTATTATTTTGAAATTTGTGCCATCAAAAAGACTATTGATAAAGGAAGCCCTGCATTAATAAATCATAGCTCGTCTATGTTTTTCAAGGTTCATACTGTACAGTATATAGTCTTGAATCATCTTCCATAATTGTTATTCATAAAGCATCTCTACAAGAACCAATTATAAGGTACCAGTTCAACGGCTTCCCAGTTATACAGGATGAGCATGAACCTGGCAGCACTGGCTATGCCGCTCCGAGCAATGTGCATGCATAATTTACACCTGGCTCTGGAGGTGGACAAAATCACACACACACACACACAGACACACACACACACATACTTAAATTTTCCAAAGTTTAGTCGCCAAGCGGAATATGTAATTAACTGCATGTTCTATTTCCAAACCATTTCATTATGCTGACGTCCCACTTTTTGCGCGATCTTCCCTCTGCAGGTTGTGTGTTGAGTTTACACATCATTTAAAATGCACATTACACCTAAAATGATGCTAATTATCTCTGCCTTTTTCAATGTTTTTCCTGCACAGCTCCATCAATGGTGTCCATCATGCATCAGGTGAGCAGAACTATCGATAGCATCACATTGTCATGGTCTCAGCCAGACCAACCCAATGGAGTCATACTAGACTACGAGCTGCAGTACTTTGAGAAGGTAATCACACACACACACCTTCACCCACATGCACATGTTACATCGGGGCATTTATTCATTCATGTGTTGCACTTGGCAAGAAAGTTAACAGAGTCATTTTCATTTGCTTGAAGAAAAGCTTTCATGTTAGAGAGTGCATATGTTGCATCATTTTTATAGTGTGCTCTGATCTGTTCCAGAACACAGCTGAGCTCAACTCTTCGTCGCTGAGAAGCCAGACGAATACAGCTGTAGTCCGAGGCTTGAAGCCAGGCACCATCTATGTGTTCCAGGTGCGAGCACGAACAGTCGCAGGCTTTGGACGTTTCAGTGGGAAGATGTACTTCCAAACCATGACTGAAGGTAAGGGTTGTGTGTGTTTTTACATACACCTTTGTCTTTTGAACCGTTAAAAAAGAGCTTCTCTATTTCACTCTCAACAGCACCATGTGTAATCCTGACAGCACAGACCAATCAAATCTTCGTCGGCTATTAGTCTGGTCACTTGACGCTGACTGACGAGCTACAGAAAGCTACTGGTTTTAAATTACTGCCAGTCACTGTAACAGCAATAACTTCAATCAGATTAAGCATGTCAGTACATCTCAATGCCAAGAGCATAGCCAAGAAACAGATGTCAAAACTCCCGTCCCAACATGCTCCTGCTTTTCCAAACGTGAACTGGCACACTGCTCTTTCCCTGATACTTTTTACAGAGTTGCTTATAAGCTAACAGAAATAAAAGCCTTGCCAGTTGGCAGTCATATGGTTCTAACCAATATTTAAAAGGAGATTTTACAAAGTGTGTTGTAATTTTATAAACTCCCAACCTCCAAACGGCCGTAGAGGTTTATACTGTACGATCGCAAAAAGATGTGACTCTACTGTAGGTTGGCCCTTTAGATTGCACGGTGTTGACTTTTTACGAAGTGGGACCAATCCAGTTGGGCATCTGTTTTATACTATATGTTGATACTCCCTCTGTGTATGTGTGTGTAGAGGAGTACGATTCCAGCCTGAAGGAAAAACTGCCACTTATCATCGGCTCTGCTGCCGCAGGCGTTGTTTTTCTCATCTCCGTCATCGTGCTCGTCATCGTCTGCAACCGGTGAGTTATCCTAAATCCTGCTTGGCGAGTCTGCATGCCAGTTAAACCTCCGACTGTTTCATGCAATCTCCCTTTTTTTTTTCCTCCAGGAGAGGCAGTGACAGGACAGAATCGGAGTTATCAGACAAACTCCAGCATTACACTAGCGGCCACTGTAAGTAGCCAAACTTGATGTCCCATGCCAGTGTAATCTCGTTATATAATACTAATCTGAGCCGACAGCATCAGGAAACTGTAGTCAGGAAATGTCCGATTTTTTAGTTTTCAGTTGCAATCAAATGGCACAACAGAACAATGTACACACAGCCATTGGGAGTTGGAAGGACGCCATTATAGCACCGCTAACCAGTCTGCCGCATCTGTGAACATGTTTACGTGGAAAAGGGCAGATATTGCTTCCTTCTAAGTGTGTTTTGTTGTCCAGTGAGACAGTATGTCCAACAGTTTAAATCACTGAAAGTGTGAGTGGCGATGGACAAGGAAGTTAAAGTAAAGTTCTGTGTAATTGGCATAGTAGTGGTAGGAGGAGTCACTAAATCTGATTATTTAGCTCAGGGATTTAGTATATAGAGAGAACGAGAGTGGACTTACAACTGATCCATGGGGAATTCCCATAGTATGATGATATAAGTTTATCTTATAAAATAAAAATATCTTTTTATTCAGCTAATCATATACTGTAGCAATCAGCCCTCTTAGTCACTTATCGTCTTTACCACTTTATCCTGCGAACAGGGTTGCAAGGGGCCTGGAGCCTATTCCAGGAGTCTTAGGCCAGCCAAAACATTAAAACCATTACCACTAAAATCATCCAGGCTCTTAGGGTGTGATGTATCTGGCATCAGGACGTTAGCAGCAGATCCTTCAAGTGTTGTAATTTATAAGGTGTGGAACAGACTTGTAAATCCACCACATTCCATGGAGGTTTGATCAGATTACGATTTGGGGAATTTGCAGGCCAGATCAACAACTTTGAACTCTTTACCTGTTAAGCCCAATACACATCCAACAGTGTTCTAATACTTTTCTAAATAGCCTTCGTTCACTTTTTTTCAGTATTTTTTGTTACATTGACCCAAACTGAAAAGCATCTCTGCCCCCAGTCTGATACAACCCCTGTTGTTTACAAGGTAACTTATTAGTTAAATGTAGTTAGTGGTGAAGGCTCACTATTTTCATTGCAACTACACAAGCTCTGAAAATTCAAATACACTTTAATACATGGCTTCTTTCGGACATTTTACGATTCAGTTGTAGTACTAGTACGAATGGATGTATTTAATCTCGACCTTCTCCCCCCAAGTGTCGCCAGGTATGAAGATCTATATTGATCCCTTCACTTATGAGGATCCCAACGAGGCAGTACGGGAGTTCGCTAAAGAAATAGACATGTCCTGTGTGAAGATCGAGCAAGTCATCGGTGCAGGTAAAAAAGACTTTATAATCAATTTTAAGCCACATTAGGAGAAAGTTGGAGAAAGGTTTTGTAGAAGTCAGGTGCTGCATCTGATTTTCCTTCAGGTGAATTCGGGGAGGTGTGCAGCGGAAACCTGCGCCTGCCTGGAAAGAGAGAGATCCTGGTAGCCATCAAGACACTGAAGTCTGGCTACACTGAAAAACAAAGGAGGGACTTCCTGAGCGAAGCCAGCATCATGGGGCAGTTTGATCACCCCAACATCATCCATTTGGAAGGCGTGGTGACAAAAAGCTGCCCTATCATGATCATCACTGAGTTCATGGAGAATGGATCGCTGGACTCTTTCCTCAGGGTGGGTCTTAAAATTTATAATAATACATTTTGTTCCTCACATTATCTGAAATTTCTACTTCTTTTTTAGCTTTCAAATTGGGCAAAGCCATTCATGCCAGTTTGGCCTCCAGCTGACTGGCGTCCCTTTAGGCAGGGACCAGATGTGCCTGACTGAAGGCACAGCTGGACTAGTCATTAGAGATCTAAATGTGCCTTTTGGGTGAGGGCCAGGATGAGTTCTATTGTAAATATGGGGACAAAGGTGTTCGTCGGTAGCTTGTCTATTGCATATTTAGTATTTAGAGTGCCTTCAGTTGTCATGGTCATGAGCTATTTTGCGGCATTTACTTTCAGCAAAACGACGGGCAGTTCACGGTGATTCAGCTGGTCGGTATGCTGCGTGGCATTGCAGCTGGTATGAAGTATCTGTGTGATATGAACTACGTGCACCGAGACCTGGCTGCCCGGAACATCCTTGTCAACAGCAACCTGGTGTGCAAAGTGTCGGACTTTGGGCTTTCTCGCTTCTTAGAGGATGACACATCGGACCCTACCTACACCAGTGCCCTGGTAAGTTTGCTTGCCAATCACAGACATTTACCAGTTTTTTTATTTATCAGTGATAGAAAATGAAAAACATGTTATATTCCTCAATAGACATTAGGGCTCATTTGTAATCCAATGCCTTAACCACTGAGCTACCACTGGCCCAGTAATAATTCAATTCAATAATTTTTATTTTTCCATTACTAGTAATAAAAATAGAGTAAATGGGGCATTTTGTCCCAAATAGTAAATATAAAAATTCAAGTAAATTACTCTCGCTTTTATTCTAATTCTGCTTTCTCTTTCACAGGGAGGGAAGATTCCCATCCGCTGGACTGCACCAGAGGCCATCCAGTACAGGAAGTTCACCTCCTCCAGTGACGTGTGGAGCTACGGCATCGTCATGTGGGAGGTCATGTCCTATGGAGAGAGACCATACTGGGACATGAGCAATCAAGATGTAGGATATTTGCATAGTCTTATCATGAATAGAATAGTGAATAGAAAAGAATCCCATAATGCTGTCTTGCTATAATACAGCACTGACCTCTAGTGGAGAAAAAAAAATCAACTTGGCTTCACATGATGATTTGATTACAGTATATTAAAAAAAGAAATTCGCTATGTTGCAATAAAATACCAAGATAACATAATATTAATCCCAATCACTAAAGCATCTTAAACTCTGTGCTGATCCTTGCAGGTGATTAATGCCATAGAGCAGGATTACAGGTTACCTCCTCCTATGGACTGTCCCAGTACGTTGCATCAGTTAATGCTGGACTGCTGGCAGAAAGACAGAAACAACCGGCCTAAATTCAGCCAGATCGTGAACACCCTAGACAAAATGATCCGCAACCCCAACAGCCTGAAAGCCACCACCCCACTTTCTTCAGGGTAAGAATTTTTATTCACAAAGAGACCAGATGACATCAGGATCACGTCCATCACCAGTGATCTTTGATCTCTCTTCTTCTATTTATACTTACAATGTAAACATTAATTGAAATAAAAATTAGATAAATTAACTGCTAGATCTGTTCACTGTGCTGGCCGATATAACAAAGATCACACGCAGTGGAGATTCGTAATGTTCTCTTGGTTTATTCGCACAACAAAAAGGGTATATATGAGTCTTAAGCCAAACTCCCTGAGGAAACACAAAGTGCATGCATATCATGTACATCTGCAGCTACATCAAAGAGCATGACTTGTTCACATGTTCTATAGAAATCAGAGAAAACAAAGAGGGGCAAGTTTTATAGACATCTTGGTGAACCAAAAGAAGGCATTGCCATATAAGGAATATTATGTTTTATGCATTGCATGTATATAAATATATGTAATTGTTGTAAATGAAGCAATAAATACTGTATTATACTCCATGGCCTGACTCTTGATGATGTGTTTTTATGGGTTCACTCCAGCGTGCACCTACCTCTACTGGACCGCAGCACTCCAGACTTCTCCAGCTTCAGTACAGTGGATGAATGGCTGGATGCCATAAAGATGGGGCAGTACAAGGATAACTTTGCCAATGAGGGCTTCAGCTCCTTTGATGCCGTTTCCCAAATGACTCTGGAGTAAGTTTCCTTGTTCTGAGTTCCTTTAAGTCAGGAGAATCAATATCATTTTAGGTAATGGGCGATTACAATATTATGCTTCCAACTTACGATATCATTTTAGTATACTGTACCAATAGCACATCACCATTTCATTTCCTGGGGGGTAATTTATTGGCAGGTACTGTATATTCTGAGTGCAATGATGAATGCATTGATTGTGAATGCTAATGAACAAATTAAACGTACAGTATATTCTCTGACCATTGAACCTGTACATCTGCTTATTGATGAATTTATCCAATCTGCCAATGATATGGCTGCAAAATAGTAAATAAAACCGTGCCTTATTAAAGGTCATTAAAGGTCAAACAGAAACAAAGTGCGGAGAAAAAACTTTTTTCATGCCATTATTTTGATCATAAGTGTAAAATATTTAACACTATTTTCAGAAACTGATGATTTCCTTGGATTTTCACATACTACATTCCAGTTTACATAGAATGGTGCAAAAAAAAGAAAGAAAAACTATGGTACTTCAAACACACACTTGTTAAAACCGTTGAGAGAGGAATAAAATTTCCGAACACACAACGTGCCAAACATTGTGGGGGAAATTAAGATTCATTGCTGTCAGAAATCTGAAGCTATCATAACTCGACAGTTTGGAAAAGTTTGGAAAGGCATCACCAGGTTGATGTGAACAACTGAAGCTCTGCATGATTTCATAATTGCACGAAACTGCAGGTGTATTGGCATTCAATGAGCTTCCTGGGTTCAAAATGTGTCTTAATTTGTCCTTTCTTTCCCCTTCTCGTCCTTACAGTGATATCCTTAGAGTAGGAGTGACTTTGGCTGGCCACCAGAAGAAGATTCTTAACAGCGTGCAGATGATGCGAGCTCAGATGAACCAAATCCAGTCGGTAGAGGTTTGACCCTCGTGCTTGGAGGCTCTCAGACTGACTCCCTCCTCCATCAGCCCCCCTGGCTTCAGAGTTCAGCTGTACTCCTTCCTGTGGAGATGTCCCCAACAGGGAAGATCCTCAGGAGGGCCTCCCACACAGCAAACCCCCCCCCCCCCCCGCCAAAAACCACCAGCACGCCGAAGACAGGATGGAGTCGGACTCTGGAGGCTCACTCGTGTACTGTGTTATTATAATGGTGATGATTTTAATCATAAGTATGAGATTAAGGATTCAAAGGGAGATGCTGATCATCACCAGTCAGATTATAAGACCTTTTAAAGGGGCTATAAGTCAAAATCCAATTTGTTTCGTCATTTACAGTATAGCAGTACTACAGTAGTCTCATGGTAAAAATTGTTGAGACAGAAAAACTAGAGCGCAGAGTGGCACAGTAAAGAAAAGAGAGAAATATTAAAATGGACCATGGACAAATGGCACAAAAATGAGCCTCTTACACTCCTGTCGCTGCCATATGGTGAGGAAGAATCCATGTGGCAATCCATGAGGAGTAATGTAGAAATTGTGAAAATTAGCGGCAAACAAGCCTGGAATCACTTACTGTTAAGATTGTGTTTTTCTTTTTCCTTTTTATTGGTATACACTCCCTGGCGACTTTATTAGGAACACCATACTAATACCACGTATTTGCTGTCAAAACAGCCTCCATTCTACATAGAATGGAGTCTACAAGATGTTTGAAACATTTTTTTGAAATTCCATGGTATATGACATGCTTGCATAAAAAAAATTTTAGCTGCTAAGTTTGTGAGCTAAACATTTATCCAGCTAATCTCCTGTTCAACATTCTGAAGGTGCTTTAATGAATTAAGGTCTCGTGGGACCTGTATGAGACAACTGGTGTCCAACAGGGGGAGCTTAATAGAGGAAGAAATTGAGACCATCTCAAGATTATGAGATTATGACCATCCAATCAGTAGCACGGTACCTTAACCGTTAAGCCAACACTAATCTTCAGCCGTCTAGTTTTGGTGAACCTGTACCGACTGTAGCTACAGATTCCTACCCTGGGCTGAAAGAACAGGATTCTGATGTGGTTATCAGCTGTTGTAGCTGTTTGAAGTGTTGTGCATTTTAAAAAACTTTTCTGCTCAATATATAGTTGTAAAATGGTTATTTGAGTTTGTAATGGGTTTGACGCATGGGTGGCACCACAAACACAGACATAAGGCGAGGTCTTGAGGTCTAAATTTTATTTCGAAAAAAGGGGAAGGTAAAGGGTTTAAGGAGGGAGGTGACCTCAGCTGGGAGTTCCTTTTGACGTCCAATGGCTAGGCGGATTTCCCGGCTGGGAACGGGGTCCTTGACATGGATGTGCAGCGGCCCTCCTCTTTGGCTGCAGGATCCTTTACATCACACAGCTCACCAGTATAAAGCCTTGTGCCTAGTATAAAGCCTGTGGTAAACTCAGGTGCGTTTTATTAACAGTTTGGCAACATATAGCACTCTCGAACACTCAAACAAACATGTATTCACAGTCTTTTGGTGCTCGGGCAAGTCGTTGCACTGTGTAGAGCAGGCTGAGCGAGAGGCATGCATGCCGCCGAGGCAGGTGTGTTGAAGAGTTGGCTTCTCCTTGGCAGAGTGTGAGAAAGCGGGCTGAGTCTGTGGGGAGAGAAAAGCAGTATGAATAATATGCACTGATCATCCTACTTATCAGCATGCGCCACCAGGGCCCTTTTATAGAAAGTGGATGGTAGGTGATTCACCATGGCTGATGCCGGTGAATTACGGCGGCCCATCCCTTTTTGAAAGTTTATGAAGCTGTCCATGGTGCTGATAGTGCTTCGGATGTAATTTTTTTCTGGACGAGTGAGACGGTGCCTTTCTATGGGGTGCACTGGCTGTAAGCCAGAGTTAAATACTCAAACCAGCAAGTCTGGCACCAACAACCTTGCCACAGTCCAAGTAATTGAAATCACTTTTTTCCCCCTGTTGTGATATTTGATGTAAACAGTAACTGATACTTTTCGTTTGTTATCTGCATGATTTTATGCATCGTGCTGCTGCCATATTATTGGCTGACTGGATAAATGCATTGAACGAGTGCATTTACAAGTGTTCCTAATAAAGTGGTCAAGTGAGTGTATATTTATTTATTTTGTCTTTTTAACCTACAGTGTAAAAAACCATTTAGCTATTTCCTGATGATGTACCATATGCACACATATCACGGGCGCTTAACTTTCTGACTTTATTACCGTTGCAGATTGCTGTTTAATCTCAGCAGCCTAAATTTGTTTTAATGTTAATTGACAATTTTCTCTACGGTGTTAACATGGTACATGCACCTTAGTGACAAACTATGTAAATTCCCATTCATTTCTCATCAGACATCATGTTGTGCAAAGTTTGGATTCTTCTATTCCTTCTCCTGTCTGTGTTTTTTTGTCCGCACGCATGTTAAATCGTACAGCCGATTGGGTGCTGTTGAAATGCAAAGGCAGCTGTTTAATCTGAAAGGTTCCCTGATACGGGGCTGACACTTACACCTCAGACGATACTTTTTCCGGCTTTTTGAACTTTCTGTTTTGTAATGATAAAAGAAATCGTGGGTCAATAATAATGATATGTACATTAGGCGATATAGTATAGGAAAGTTAATCTGCATAGTGGAGTGTCAGCAGTTATGGCTGTTGTGTATACAGATACGTTAACACATTATTTGAAATCATTAGAAAAATGTTTGCGGTCATACCTCTAACTTGTCTTTCACCAGTTTTGGTATAAATGTCTATTTTCTTTATTCCTAACATGAATTAAGACTCAAATCAAAATCAAAGCTGTAAATCTTTACATTTGCTTGAAGAGTTATATTTCAAAAAGCATCCTCCCGTTCCATAAATATGGACAAGCACCTTTACAGCCCTGGCCAAAAGCTTTCAGAATGAAACAAAAGTAAATTTTCACAGTCTACAGCTTTTACATTGTTTTTATATCTTTTTGTCAGATGTTACTATGGTATAAGGTTTTCAATGGGATTAAGGTCTTAATCCCATTAATGGGATTAAGGTCATGGACCCAACATTTTGATGTTTTGTTCCCAGAGTTATCACTTTTCCTTTATCACTTTTTTCCTTATAGCAAGGTGCTTCATCGTGCTGGAAAAGGCATTGTTTATCACCAAACTGTTCTTGGGTGGTTTGGAGAAGTTGCTCTCTGAGGATGTTTTTGTACCATTCTTTATTCATGGCTGTGTTCTTAGGCAAAATTGTGAGTGATTTGAGACTCCCTTGGCTAAGGAGCAACCCCATACATGAATGGTCGATCTCAGGATGCTTTACTGTTGGCATGACACAGGACTGATGGTAGGCTGACTGGCAGTACTAGAGCAACTTGTCCTTGTATACCATCATTTGGAAACAATCATAGATTCATTCATTTGTACAGAAGCCTCTAACCCAGTTCTATCAATTTGTTGTAAAATACTTTACAATCTGTAAATCTTTTTATTACTGACTTTTTTTTATTTATTTGAAATTTCAATTTTACATCAGATGGTTCTAAATATTTCACATTTCTAACATAAACACAAATCCAGTTGTTGCAGATGTTGAGTTTTCATTGTGACCACCATGCGTCTCCTCGGTGTGCTTGCTTTCATTTAGTAATCCAGTCTTCCACTTTTCACTCGCGTGCTCACATTTTTCTTTGTTGTCTGGTTACAGAGTTCATCATAGGGATGTGACATCGTGCTATACATTTGAAATGTTCGGGATTTTAGCTGTATATTCTTTTCTTTATTTAAGGTACACAGACTGTACTGACAGGACTGCAAGGATCTAAACATCGCTCAGGCATGTCCATGATGTTCTACATGCACCTGTTGGTCTTTGTACTCATGGTGCACATTTTTGCCCTGTTTGGACCAAAATTTGTCATCTTGTATTACTGAGAAAAGAAGGGGAAATTAAAGAAATTGACCAATCAGTGTTGGTTGTTGAAAATTACATCTTGTCATGGTCTGCTTATTTCAGTACACGATTACAGAACATTTTAAGTGCACATTAGCTTTTCATATCTGCAAAAAAATTCTAAAAAAAAATTTAAAAAAAAAATGCTATCAGATGAGGATAATCTCAAATATGAGAACAGGGGTGAATAAAGTCTTTCAGTGTTCAGTCTTTCAGTGTTACCTCATGACCGTAGTTTTTGGTGTAGAGGGACCATGTTAATGATGACATCACATGAAATAAATAAATAATAAAAATAATTATAAACAAGTCAGTCACGCATATTCTACAGGCTATTTTCTATTGATTTTTTAGTAACCC
Organism: Leiocassis micropogon; assembly: GCA_028565275.1. Taxonomy (NCBI): domain Eukaryota; kingdom Metazoa; phylum Chordata; class Actinopteri; order Siluriformes; family Bagridae; genus Leiocassis; species Leiocassis micropogon. The sequence goes on from JAOVVA010000019.1 coordinate 9,458,037, forward strand.
TATGAAAATAAGCAACATTCATCGTACAGCATACAGCTCTACAGCTTGTTTTAAGGTTATGTATGCAACTGCACTTCGACTTCTGTGAGTGTATATTTTATAATTAATTCTGACGATTTGCAATAAAACAAGATTTTGTCTTGTGATGTCTATAACTGTCCTATCTGCTGCTCCTTCCCTTCACACTGGGGCAGACTGATTCTGACCCCAATGGGCCTCTACTAACGCTTGATGCAGTTCCCATTTGTGACCAGTAGGTGCAGTAATACAAAGGGTGTTCAAGTCAAACTGGAAATTGTGATAAAATTTCCAATGAAAGAAGGTGTAAAATCGATTGACCTTCAAGCACAGTACAGTGATGAGACTCTCAGCCACAGTAAAGCATTTGAATAATGATACATCATGGCTAAAGTGGTTTAGAGCCCACTGCAGCTGTTCCTGTGAAAAAATGGCCTGGTTTGATGTTTAGTGTTGGCGTTCTGGTTTTGCAGGACAATGCCGGACTTGCTACCCGCCCACCTCATCACTTGTACATTACAGGAACTCGTCTTGGAGTTGTTGCCACATACCCTGTACAGTCCTGACCTTGCTCCGAGTGATTTCAGCGTGTTTGGGCCAATAAAGGAGTTCCTGAGAGGCCAGTATTTCTGACATAAAGCAGGCAGTCTGATCATGGCTCCAGCATAATGTGGAACCTTTTCTACCCTGATGGTATCCAGGCATTAGTGAAACCTGGGGATAAATGTGTTAGTGTAGCAGGGGATTATATACAGAAATAAAGGTAGTTCTTACTCTCATAACTGTGTTTTGTTATTCTGCATAATCAGAAGTCCCAGTTTGACTTGAATGCCCCTCAAAACTATGAAAGTCTAAGCAATCGTACAATTTACTTAAACATTGGTTTATAATTGTCAAACACCAGCGTTTTTTAGACATTGGTTACTCAAAAGAAGTAATCAGTATTTGATTAATTATAAGGGGACCTATTATGCTAAATTAGCCAATTAGCAATAGCCAATTAGATTCTCAATCAGATGTGACCCTGTATAAGAAGATACTCTCCCCTAACTTGTTATTCCAGTTCTGCTCAGCTCTGCTCTTCTCTGGCCAGGCGTGGTGCAGTATTAGTGCATTTACACAAAGCATTGCACAGAAACGGTTAAACAGAGGGAGTTTGAGAATACAAAAATGCATTACCTGGGAGGGATTATACTGTAGGTTTTCTCCATCATATCTCTTTCTTGGTCCATTGTCTTCAGTTTCAGGACTAGAGTGATAGAGTATCCACACAGGGATGGGTGGGTGAGATATTCCATATGGGTCAGCTGGGTTCCACCTGGGGCACAAGCTCTGAGTGGGTTCATAAATGGGCAATTAATGGGGCCCAGCTGGCAGCCCACAATGTCTTTTTTCCACCTGCATTGATTTTTTACATTTCAATTTGAGTGGAAGAGCAGCTGGAGCCTCACTCGATAATGTATTAATAAGGTAAGTTGTGTCTTGCGTGTTTATTTACCGTTAAATTTCTGCAGTTAGATTTTTTGAAAGAAGATATACAGTTTAATGATTAGACAACTAGCTGACAAATTAATTGTTACCCTTAAAAAGAAATCTACCAATTAAAAAATGGCATAAAGGGTTTACATTATTCTTTTGCCCCTTTTGTTCACCCACTTCCTGATGAAAAAACAATTGCTAACATGTTAACTGTAATGAATACTAATAATCTACTAGCAGACAACAATTCCTCATTTTTGTTTCAAGTTTCTCGGTTTTCATAGATTTTACAATTGTATATTAAGATTTATTGTGTTATTGTTTTATTCCCAAACCTACTAATAACAAAACTAATTTTTTAATAGTTATTAGAGGGGTCCTACCATGTTAAAACCACTAGATGGCACTGAGACCATAATTGTGTTGGTTTGCGTGAAGGTCAGAATTAGAAAGAGACTATCAAATACATAAACACACAAATGTGGGTACATTATTTATTTTTTGTTTTTTATACTTCCTGAATATATACTCAGCAAAAAAAAGAAACGCCCCCTTTTCAGGACTGTGTATTTCAACAATGATGTTGTAAAAATCCAAATAACTTTACAGATCTTCATTGTAAAGGGTTTAAACAATGTTTTCCATGCATGTTGAATTAACCATAATCAATTAATTAACATGCACCTGTGGAATGGTCGTTAAGACCTTAACAGCTTACAGAAAGTAGGCA
>JAOVVA010000019.1:9460363-9475466 GCA_028565275.1 Leiocassis micropogon
AGTTTACTGAAAGTAAAAACAGTTGAAAGTCAGATATATATATATATATATATATATATATATATATATATATATTTGTGTGTGTGTGTGTGTGTGTGTATATATATATATATATACACTATTACACGCACACACTTGTGTGACGATTATTACACTCCTTACAAACTACTAAAAATTTCTAAGAAATTTGCTTCGGCATGCATTTTTCCCGTACTGGCAACCAAGATTTAGTGATGATATAGCATAACGAGTCCCAAGAAACATTACTAGTTTAGAGGGTACGAACAGTCAGTGACTGCTTTTTTGGAAAAGAATTCCAAAACGCACCTACATCACCCAGGAGACGATGAAACTGCCTGGACATAAGCCCATAAAAGACATGCTAAGTATGTTGTTTTGTGTGGATTTGAAAATCAAACAATTGCTTGCTTATCCTTCTGAATCCCCAAGAGTTTTCAAGGGGTACAGGGTAATAAAGAGCAAGCAGAAGGTGATGTGAAGGTCTAATCCCAGTGCTTGGGTCATGAGACTTGTTTATTGAATGGATCATCAAGACTGCAGGCCCCGTCATCAAGAAATATTCATTGGAAAAAAGTTTGCCATTTGAGGAAGTTATTTTGATGGATTATGCCCCTGCCCTATCCTATAGATTAAGAGGAGATATTGCAAAAAATTGGAATTCAGCTTCATTACCATCCAATGAATTCCCCCCAACAATACCCCTATTCGTCAGCCTGATTCCAAACTTTAAAAAGATTTACACAAGAAAACTGTTCCAGAAATGTTTCTAAATGACCAGTGCAACACAGCTCACCCTCAGAGACTTTTGGAAAGAACATTTTAATATCTACACCTGTGTGACTTTGATTGACATGTCCTGGCAGAGAGTGACAGGACAAACTTTAAATTCTTCCTGGAGGAAATTTTGGCCAGAATGTGTTCTCGATGGGGAATTTGATTGACTTAAACCTGAGCTCCTGCAAGACTGAGAGAATGCCAAGAGTGTACAAAGCTGTCAACTGAACAAAAGGTGGCTACTTGATGATATAAATTAATTTGATGATATAAAGAATATTCTAACCAATTTAACACATTTTTATTGACTACAGAAATCCATATTTGTTTTGTCATAATAAGTTCTCTTTAGTATTAATTTACAATGATGAAAACAATAAATAAGGATTTTTATTTTATGAGAGATTGAAATGTTTAATGACATTGTCATGGGCCATTAAAGGAAAGTGTTAAGACGCTGTGAAAAATAGCAAACTATAGATGGGATCATCGTCCGACTTTCCAGGAATGAATCACAACCAGCTTCTTGCCAAGTGCCCCAGAATGGAAAAAAACCTTTGAACGTGTCTGCCAGACATTAGAATGGAAGGACACTCACCTTCCGAACAGTAACCCCTCTCTTCCTCTCCACCTCCTCATAATGTTTCATATGCCAAGAGGAATCATCATTTATGGGCAAGAGAAGTTTAATGACTATTTATTAAATTTTATTCTTTCATATTTTACTTCATTTACTTGTCTTTTGAAAATACTATTGTTTTTATATGCAAAAATACTGTATGATTGTCTGGAATCATATTTTTAATGGTACTGAAAGGAAGCACAATTATAAATAAAGGTTAAGTGCGGTCTATTTCGTATTTTACATAATTTGCATGCAAGTTTTGATTTTATATGCAAAATGATTTTAAATGTTTTGACTTTATATGCAAAAAATGATTAAAGTGTTGGAAATTTGTTTAAAATGTTGGATTATCCGCATTTACATTACTTCCTATGGGAAAATGTGCTTAGTTATATGAAATGTCGCCCTAAGAACTGTGAAATTAATTGGCAAGAATATTGTATTCGCTCTTACAGTATATACTTGTACTGTATATAGTACAAGTATTCGCTTGCTTGCCTTTATGTGCATGATCCATTGGGTTTAATATAATGTTGCCCCAGCTATAACAGCTTCAACTCTTCTGTGAAGGCTTTCCACAAGGTGTAGGAGTGTGTTATGGGTGTGTTCATTTTGACCTTTCTTCCAGAAGCGCATTTGTGAGGTCAGACACTGATGTTGGACAAGAAGTTCTGGCTCGCAGTTTCTGCTCTAATTCATCCCAAAGGTGCTCTATCAGGTTGTGCAGGCCAGTTAAGTTCTTCCACACCAAACCCGTTCATCCATGTCTTTATGGACCTGGCTTTGTGCACTGGTGCGAAGTCATGTTGGAACAGGAAGGGGCCGTCCCCAAACTCTTCCCACTCTTCCACAAAGTTAGGAGCATGAAATTGTCCAAAATGTCTTGGTATGCTGAAGCATTAAGAGTTCCTTACAAGGGGCCGTGCCCAACTCCTGACCAGTTCCAACATGACTGCGACAGACAGACAGACCGAACAACCGACCATGTAAGCACGTAATAAGCTTGACTCTCAGACTGCTACCATCAAAAGGCATATCCTTATCTGCTCTAAATAACCTTTAGATTAAGATTAGATCAGATTAAATCTCATACATGACATAATGTTGTGTGTTGTCCCAGAGTTTATCTTCGAAACAAAACTCGCAGAGGCTTCCAGGCAGCCATTAGGATTAATTACATTTGCGTTCCTGTTCCCTGCAGATGCTCCTGCTTCACCCTCTTTTCAAGGCAGCAGCAATCAAGAACTCAATGTGCTTCTTACACCCTATAATCTGCTCCAGCTTGTTAGGAGGATATTTTCAGAAAGTGAGACTGCACATCGTCAAGCCTTTATAGTGTGGCCTCGCAGCAGCAGGGCCATGTGATGTCTAAATGCTGCTGCCTGTCCAAACTTGTCGATCTTCATGACGTTCGAAAGACACAAAAGGGAAGCAATCAGGGAGGGAGGTGACGGGTTATTAGCGAGTAATCAGTCAGTGGAGAAAATCATTTGAGGATTATGCATGGAAAGGAGTAAGCAACACCTGCTCCATTTAAGGTTTGGATATAAAAATTCTATCGAGTACCAGTCATGGGGAACTGGTTTTACGTGGCAGAGTTTAACATGACAAGACACTACTGTTTAAACAGGCACAGCTAATTTATAGTGGGTAAAAGCAATGTCAAATAGAAAACAGGAGGGAAACCAGACAGAGCCCATCTGATAAACCAAAACGTCACTACTGTCTGTTACTACTATTACTACCACTAGTAAGCATATATTGATGCTGCATGGTGTCATTTATTCTCTGACACAATATAATCAATACACTGCCAGCACTGCCCAACCATGCCCCTTGAGTAAAGCCATTTTTCACCCAGTTTTGTCCCCTTGGGTAAGGTGTCTCCCAAATCCTGTAAACGTGAATATATCATCATGCAACATGCTCAGTGTTCCCAGTATTCACCACCACAAGCAAGACCAGGATGACACACTTATTAAAGAGGAATGAAAATGTACACATGAAAGTACAGTAGGCCAGTACAGTTTGGTACCGCATATCACCGAAAGAGTCAGTGGTGGTCTGTAGTATGGACAGGAGGGGAGAGCATCTTCTTACTTCTCAGTCATTTTGAATGGCCTCTGAACCATCAGTGTTGTCTTTCGATCCTGCATTTGAGCTAGTGAGCTTAGTGAGCGCAATCTTCTGTCAACATGGTGACTGGTTCATAATTCACTTTACCACTAATGCAAGCTAGTGATGTGTCGTTCATAAACGAGTCTTTAACGTGACTCAGAAGAGCGAGTTATCTCAGGGAGTGATTTGTTTATTTTCTACTGGGCGTGCAAAGCAACGCAAAACCTCCATAGATTATGTACAGAAAACAGAAACGAGTAGTTACCTTTGTGAATCTTTTAGTCCGAGTCGTTCGTTCTTTTGTCACGTGACTCCCATAGACGCTATGCAGTTTCTTATAAGGAAGAACCGCTCAATTCTGTTTCCACGTGACAAAAGAACTAACTATTCAGTCCAGAATGATTCGAACGAGAAGCGCATTCTGTTTATCATAATATGTCCTTAGCTGCATTGTAATATTTTCATTACTGGAACTACTGCCAAAATTTGGGGGTCTGTTTAATGAAAATGTAACATCTTATTTAATTTCTGATCAATAGAACAAAATGAACTAAATGACCCGTTCATTTTGATGAATGAGATTCAAAGAACCAAGTCATCATAATGATCCAAATTTCCCATCACCAAAAGCTTCCAAGCGAACTAGCTTCTAGCACTAGGGTGAATCCCAAATCCCTTTCTCACCCTTAAACAAGGGCATTACTTGGTGTGTGGAACAAGGGATTTTACACCCCACATTCTACACTCCCTTCTTTCCATTTAATGCTATTTGGAATTCAAACCTGGAATAGTTGGTTAGCTGAGGCGATCCTACCGCAGTATAAATCAAGGCATACAGTACTGTATAGCGAAACTTTGCTACTCATGCATTATGATAGTCATCTAATTATCACATCTAAATTATCACAACGTTAACACATTTTGTAACATATATTCCATTTCATACATACAAATTATAGAAATTGCATATTTTCACACTGTCATTCAGAACCCTGTTCCTCTCTCTCTTGCTGTATCGGGTATAATTATAGCAGCATAGTCTCACTCTTAGCTGTGTTCCCAAGTATTTAGGTGTGAGCTATCACCTTCTATAAACTGTCTCAAGGTTTCTGACCCCCTGTGCTCTTTTGAAATATGCTGGCAGTCTGTTACCTCATACACACACACACATGCACCACTGCCCACAGGAAGGTCATCTCATGTTTCCGATCTCCAGCCAGCTTTTAGAGGTAGATTCCAGTCTGGCTATTAAACCCAACGGGCGTGCCACAGCAGTCTTATATGTTGACTATTATTAGGCTGTTTAGTGTTTATTGTATTTTCCACCCTGGCACTTGCTTTCGACCGCCTGCCTACTGTAATGCCTACTGTTTGCAACAGCATGCCACCCCTGACATTCATCATTTATTCACACGCTGAACATTAATAGCATATGGCATGCCCACTGGCCGGATATCCTGCACTTGCTTCTCATTCATTAATATAAATGTCATTTCCCCCTGTGTCTGTCAAATGGGCAAAGTCAAGGTCAATGCTACAGTTTTTCCAGGGTATTTTTTTTAATTGTGTTTAGTTCGTGAGCCTCCAGCCTCCAGAGAAGCACCCTTTAGTCTCATGAAATGAGTGGGTGAGCGTGTGTGTGCGGGTGTTGGGCTGTAAGATTTCAACAGTATACACTATATATAAAAAATAACAAATGTATATAAATCCAATGACGGAGGACGAAAAGACAACTCGAGAGCAGAAAAGAAATGCTATAAGAGCCAGGAGAAATAGATAGTGTCAGTTTGAAATGTGTAAACAATAGTGACTGTTACTTCTTACAGTGTGATATAAGGATTGCATGATGTACAGCTCTAAAAAAAAAGGTTCTCCTCCCCAGCGAGGCTCGTGGTCACGTTGACACTCACTATCTCACATTCTCAGACAGTAATCTGTATGCAGATGGCGCTGGGTTTGTGCTCATCACCATGGCAATGGAGCTGGAATATGTATTTGTATGCCGACTGCATGGGGACGACAGCAGAAAGGAAGCTAAGCGTCACTGTCCGCGAGCAGGGCTGTCTTCTGTGCATCTTCTCTTTCCAACTGCCTATACTGGTCGAATATTTTATAGCCAACAAGCTGTGCATCGTTTGTGCTGGACAGTAGAAGTGGATGGAATAATGGAGACCTGCTCCAATAAAGCATCACCCACAGACAGTCTATGGCAACCACACTGACTGAGGGTTAACCCAGACAAGCACACCTCCCCCTTTGTCACATCCCCTCTTCTGCCCAACCCCCCTTCACACCCCCGGCTTGCTTCTATTTACCTCTCTCCTAATCCCTAGCATCTCTCTCTCTCTCTCTCTCTCTCTCACACACACCCTCTCTCTCCGCTCTATCCTCCTCCTTCACGCTCAGAGCGAGCAGGCTGCCACACGACCCACACTGCCTGCTATGTGATCTTGGAAAACATCGTTTCGTGTCTTTCTCTGCTCTTTGATGATGCTGAACCCTTATTTACATTGTGATCTAACAGGCGAGGAAAGATGCCTTCGCAACAACCCTGACTCCTTTTTCTTCCTTATGCTCCCCCCTCCCTTCACCTCATCATCTTCCCCCTGACCCTCTCTTGCCTCCCCTTTCCTTTGCCCCTTTTCCAGACTTCCCTTTCCTTAAACCCCCTGCTCTTCCTTTCATCTTTCACCCCCTTGACAATGTTCTCATGTGTTCGTTGGCTTCAGCCTTTCCTCGCCTTGCTCTCCTCTGCCTTAGTCACTTGGGGTCAAAACTGTCCTTCCAGCTGCATGTGTCCAGACCATCACACTGTGGACTGCACCGGTCGAGGGCTCACCCGGTTACCAGACTCCTTCCCACTGGATACACGGAGACTCATTTTGTCCAATAACTGGATACCTGGGATTCCCTCCGATTTCTTGGTTCTCTACAGTGACCTGGTGTACCTGGACCTGCGGAATAACTCACTGACCAGACTGGAGCCAGGGACACTGACCAGCTCCTCCAGGTTAGTCTACTTGGACCTGGGAAGCAACAATTTAACTGAGATCTCCTCTGGAACTTTTGGAGAATCGCGCAGCCTGATCAAGCTTCGACTGGGTAACAACCCCTATCTGAGCATGGTTAGCGAGGGTGCCTTTTCAGGCCTCACTTCTTTACGAGAGCTGGAGTTGGAGAAGAATGGACTTTCTGGCCTGGATGTCAGAGTGCTGAGCCAGCTGCCTTCCTTAAGAGTAATACATCTTGAGGGAAACCCCTGGGTGTGCAACTGTCATTTTGCCAAATTGTTCTTCTGGCTGAGTGAAAATCGTCACAAGCTCTCAACAGGTAAGCTTCATGTTGTGAATTCACATAAATCTTATGTACTATGGTACTCAAGATCCAGTTTGAATTCTCAAAATAAATTTACAGCCTTAGTGCTGCACTTGCCTCGGAGAACATTAGACATCTAATTTACAAGAGGTCAACTGCATTTTGGTGATGTGCATTTACAGAAATAACAATGCACCAATTTTACTTTCTATTTCAGATTTTATATGTAATACTTTTAATTGCTTTTATATGGAACTGTGATGGCCAAAACATCTGTTATCAGCAACCCTAAGGCTACTTGATTTTCACTCATCAGATCCAGGTGCTATACGGTTCCGTTCATGTTGACAGAGTTCCCAGTGAACATCTCTAAAAGATAAGACAACTGACATGACATACCACTGACTAGACGACTCTTGAATAATACATGAGAATGACAAAGAGACTAGCGCAGCAGACGATTACAACATGCTACATTTTCATTCATGTGTATACAGTCATTAACAAAATATACTGTGTACAATAATACAAATGCTCATTGCTTTTTTCCCTATATACATAAAATATGTGGGAACGTCTGAACCTGATGCTGCCGTAGACATGAAATCCCAGTTTGTTGATCACCGGTTGCATCTAATTAAGGTCAGGCGATATCAGGTGTGGTTTCGAGATCTTTCTGTTTCTTAGAGATGACCTGACAAAGTAGACATTGTGTAAAGGGATGAAGAATGGCATTCACTTTCGTTCCTTTTTTCCCTCATGTTGGTTCTTTAACTCCCTGCATGAAATGTGGATTACATAATCCAACTACTACAATCAAGTATGTGGAATCAGTGTTGGATACAGTTAAAAAGATCTGATTTCATATTGCAATAGTTTTTAATGTGTACCTTGGCTATATTTACATACAGTATTAACTTCATTACTTTGTTCATTTGTAATTTATTGTAAACACACACTGTCAGTATGATCCAGACAATTTGTTCTTTTATTTAATAAATCTTGATTTTTGTTAAATTGTTCTTCTAAAATTGTGTATTATTTGCTTATTCCATTGTTTACTTTTGCCAGATCCATGATTATCCATCTATTAATAGTATACGTGGCGTTCGGGTCAAACCGGGACTTTGGATTGTGCAGAATAACAGAACACAGTTATGAGTGTAAAAACTGCTTTTATTTCTCTATATACAGTAATTCAATCCCCAGCTACACTAGTGCACGCATCCCAGTGGTTCATATCATCCAGTAGAACGTTTTCTCAGTGCTGCAGCCATGATTGGACTGCTTGCTTAATGTCTAAAATGCTGGCCTTCCAGGAACACGTTTAATGGCCCAAACATGGAAATCACTTCTAGCGACTGTACGAGGGATGTGGCAATAACTCCCAGCTGAGTTCCTGTAATCTGCGATCTGTGTTCTTCATCAAATTGGCAACAAGTTGTCCATCAATTTTCAAAGATGGTGTTCTTCCAGATGGTGTTGTTCCAGGTGTTCTACCTGCTGAATGTTCATAGGAACAGCTGCATCCCAGAAACTCCTTTAATGGCCCGAACATGTGGGAATAGCCTGGAATGAGGGCAGGACTGTACAGGGAATGAGGCAATCACACCTAGTTGAGTTCCTGTAATCTGCAAGTGGTGCAGTTAGCGGTATGAGGTCATGCATTGTTCTGCTAAATCACTGCGTCTGATGATCTTGAATTTTTTTTCTGAATGCGTTCCACTCCCTGAATGTTCACAAAAATAACTGCAGTGAGCTCTGAGTCACCTCGGCCGGGATCGTCATGCATGGACATACGGCCTTCTTTAAAAACGTTGGCACCATTCAGATGTTTTACTGCAGCTAAGAGTCTCATTACTGTACTGTCCTTGAAGTCTTCTGTAAATGTCACCAGTTTTACACCTTCACCCACGAGAGACTTCATTACTAGTTCCCTCGTAAATGTTAATGAAAATGTCAGCTAAAATATAGATCAAGATATCACTAGACAGAAAGATAACACTTAAACACTCAGTAGATGTGTGAGCTTTTTGTGTATAAGAAGACGAGATACACGCTGTGTGTGGGAAAGTTGTTGTGGCAGTCCCTTTCCGTTACCAGGATTTCTATAAAGCACCGTATACTGTATGGTGCGACATCGTGTGAAAGGACACTAAGCCGCACAAATGCTACAGTATAAGTAAACGTTGATATTTAATGTTGATTTAGGGTCATTTAATCAAGATGTCATTTTATCACAAATTGCTTGGTTAAAAGAAAAAGAAAGAAAAACTTTCAATTCTTTGTTAGGTACAGACAAATATTAGTAATTAACCACTGGGAGTTACATTCCGAGCTGAGTTATGCACACAAAGTCAGGATTTAATCCAATCATTTTTAAAAATTCATATCATAACTGTAACAGCAGATCTAAGCTCTGTTCAAAGACTTGTACAAGACCTGCACACATTACAATTTCATCACTTTGATTTAGAATCTTGCAGCTATTTTAAGTGTTACTCGCAATAGAAAAAAAAAGCCAACATAATAGGGTGCACTATATTAAGTGCTATTTTATAAGCTGTTTTATAACGCTCTTTCCAGCTGTGGCTTGTTCCATGATTTTTATTACTGAGATAATAAGAAGCTTTTTGGCTGTGTGCTGTACTGTCTGAGACGAGTCACTCAATATTAATTAATTGTTTGCAAAAGTCTGGTATAAAAGCAGTAAAACTCACAGTTGAGTTGTTGTACTGAATATCTTTCGGCTGCTCGCACTAAGGGGTCGCCACAGCGGACCATCAGATCCGTACACAACTCGTCACAGGTTTATATGCAGGATGCCCTTCCTGATGCAACCCTCTTATTTTATCTGTGCTTGGGACCAGTACTGCATCCAGTGGTTGGGGATGTTGTGCTGAATATTAGTATGGCTGTCATTCACTGCAGTGTTTAACCCGCAGCTTCATACTGTACCTAGGGCCAAATCCTTTGCTCTGCTGACGTTCACTATGACTGTACTTGTGTCTGGTGAATAGTATTTAATTAGCTAAATCTTTAGTTTAAATTATAAAAAAAGCATAAAAAAATTAACTAATAATATATTTTCCTAATTTGCATACTCCTGAATATTAATAAGTCAGTTTAGCTTACTAAATAAGGCTTAATGGAAACTAAAATTTACATTCCTATGACGTCAATCATGGTATGACATAGAGTTCACCTATTGTAAGGTTTTAAAATGTCTACAGCTATTACAGTACATTCGGATGCTGCGCAGTAAGCTGGCTGGATTTTTTTTGGATAGAATTGTAGTTGACACTCCAGTCAACTCGTGTCAGTCAGCTCAACATTTACAGAAAACTTATTTCAATGAGGGCAACTATTTAAGGGGTCACAAGGAGGTGATCTGCTTACCTCTTTGAGTGTTGTGTAAATGCATATTTGCACACTCCCTGGACATTTCTATTTAAATTCTATTTCAATTTCTACAAGTAAAGTTTTCTATATTTTCTATATTTGTACAGATACATTTTTATATTTTATATTTTGCTTTTATCTTCTATAGCTATATTTTCTATAGCTAAAGTTTTTCTATATTTTATTTTTTATTTAATTTCATAATTTATTTCTTATTGATAATCTTTTTTTAAGGTCACGGGCGCTCGTATAAGCATTTCACTGCATATCGTACTGTGTTTGACTGTGTATGTGAAGACAGGATAATTACATGTGAAAGTGTTTGTGTATGGGAGAAAAGCATGAGGAAAAGCTCAAAGCTTTGTACCAGTATTGATAAGACTTAATTGGTTTGATTAGTGCTGGCTTGTCTGCACATCTTTCCTGGCCAGTAGAAAGTCTTTAATTCAATGGCAGTATGAAACAAGTAAAGGACAGCGTAGAAGGTGAAAGGATTCTCACATATACTGTGTTATACATGTAATTACCTGAGACAGGTGTCTTTTGGGTCATCTGCTAATAATTGTAATCAACCCTGTTTCAAAGAAGAAAACAACAACAACATTGTATTGAATGTGATAGGGTTACATGTTTTGGCTAATGTTAACCATAGCGTCATATTTACATGTTGTTTAGAACTATTTAGGAATGTTTGTTTAGGAATATTATTTTAAAAAATGTACAGACCTACATATCCTCTGTATGGTCACACTGGGCCTAGAGCGTGTCCCAGGGAACTTGGGGCACAAGGCAGAGTACACCCTAGATGGGGGTGAAAACCCAACACAGGATACAAGCACACACACATTAGGGACACAAAAATATCCAAAAGGTATCCAGCGGAAACTCACCAAGCACAGGGAGGACATGCAAGTTTGGTGCAAACAGAGTACAGTACAGGCGAGATTCAAACCCTCAACCGTGGAGGTACAAGGGTGATAGTGCAAACCACTAAACCACTCTTCAACCTAATATGTGCAAAATGTATTTTATTGTAGCAAACCATTGACTCTGCTGAAACTGGAGACTCATTTTATAAATGCTCCAATCTACTGACCCAGCAAATGTGACCTAAAACTGGGTGTGTCTGCCAGTGTGGAACTACTCAAAAAAATGCAAAAATGTTATATACACAGATGAGCCATAACATTAAAATGCAAAACATTAAGGCCAATATTCTGTAGGTTCCCGCTGTGCCACCGGGGCAGCACTGGCCCCTCAGGACATGACTCCATGAGACCATGTCTGTAGGACAGAGTAGCACACCCTTTACTGTACAGTAGGTGCTGTGAGTTGCGGGTGGGGCCTCTGTAGACTTTGTTCAGCACGTACTGTACCATGGATTGAGAGCTTAGGAATTTGGAGGCTGGATCAACAACCTTGAACTCTTTGTCTCCTAAGCCTCATAAGCGCTAGGCTGTGATACACTGGGTGTTGTGATACCTTTCTATCATGACCAAGGTTAACTTTATCAGCAGTTTGTGCTGCATTGACTTTTCTGTGCAATCGGACCGGACAGGCTAGCCTGAGTTACCCATGACAGTTTACTGGTTTATAATTTATAATCAATGTTATTCAATTCACCTGGTGCTGGTGTTAGTATTGTGGCTGATTGGTGTACTGTATATAACACCATAAGGTCTATTTGTATGATTTGCATATTTTGCATATATTTTGTTTAAGACACTTGAAATCTTGCATGAAATATATCTAAGACTGAAAGAGTGGAGCTGAGAGGATGGCCATGCGATAAAAGAGGCTAAGGTCACTAAGTCCCTTGTGTATGGAAAAGCCCTTCTTGTTGGACTGACTCACACAGTCACTGCACCACTCCATAATATTGCCTGACGTCTGTAAAAAGAAGTACGTCAATCACACTGGCATTCTAGGATGTCATTTAAGGATGCTTAAGGCATAAAGACATATAATGAGACTTTTTGTCATTATCACTTCGATTGACTGGTACTAAAATATTTATCATTTATCATAAAATTATATGTACTTATGATATTTTTAGTGTAAAAATAAACAGAAAGGTATGTGTCACTTTAACCAATATATATATTTTAGAAACATTGCATTACATCTGGCATACCTTCTTATACCATATGCTGGTTTTAAAATGATCAGCACAATTAATTCATGAGTCAAACACATTTGTCTTTGCTGTTATAAGAAAATAATGAGGGTGGTCTGATTCAGCCCATTAATGTACCAGCATGAAGTTGATTATTTTCCTACAACAATACACCCCACAGTATTTCATTCATTTTAAACAACAACAATGGACCAATATTTCAAGAGAAATTTTTGCTTTAACCATTTATAGTTACATACAATTTTATGAAACATCTATGAAGCAAATGAGGTTATATTTTAATGTGTTAGTAGAGGTTACCCGTGTCCATGGGGTTTACATTAAAACATAGTTTTACATGTTTTGCCCCTAAAGCAGTAACACTGGAGAGTCCTTATAAAAATGCTACTTTAACATCTATCCACAGGAAGGTATGCCGCTTTATTCTGTGTACAGGGTCGTGGGAGGCTTGGAGCCTATCTAAGGAGACACAAGGCAGGGCACAAGGCAGGGCACAAGCTGAGTTTGGTGCAAATCCATCACAGGGCACACACATATACACACACTCACACACTACGAGCACTTCGAGAACACCAGCTAAACTAATCTACATATTTTTTGGACTGTGGGAGGAAACCGGAGTACCCGGAGTAAACCCACCAAGCACGGGGAGAACATGCAAACTCTATGCACACAGAGACAGGAGTAGAATCTGGTCGGGGATTGAACCCAGACCCTGGAGGTGCAAGGCGACAGTGCTAACCACAAAGCCACTGTGCTGCCTCCACCATAGGTTGTCACTATAAACTTGATGCCATATTTGAACAAGCTCTTTAATTCAATGAGCAAAGAGCACTGGTTTTTCAGTCATTATGATTGTGCAAAACTAGTTGGAAGGTTGTGAGTTCAAATTCCACCATTGCCAGTCTACCAATGTCCATCTCTTGATCAAATGAGGATGGGTTCCCTGTTGAGTCTGGTTCCTCTCAAGGTTTCTTCCTATTGCCATCTCAGGGAGGTTTTCCTTGCCACCATTGCCCTCGGCCCTCATCATTTTGATTTATACACTTTCAAATTCCATACAAACTTTGACAAGTGACGATTGTTAAAAGCTTCATACAAATAAAATTGAATTGAGTCGAATTGAATAAAGTTCCTTAACCCTTTGCCTGCTTGGTTGTGTAAATGTGACAAATACTGTACAAGTCACTCTTCATAAGGACACCAGTCGAGCACCGAACAAATCTGTAATTTGCCTTCCAGCTTGAATTAATGTCTTGTTGAGTCTTGTTATTGAAAATGAATCAGTGCCTGCTAAACAACCTGATTTAAGAATTCAGAGCACTGATCCTCATCCTCCTAACGCTTAACAAGGCTGGAGACACTTATAGAGAATCGTGGTCTGCTGAACATTTCCTGCTCCTTTGTACTCTTCGTTCTGTGACTGTACACTGTTCTCATTCAATTCAGGGTTTCAACAAGGTTTCAAATCCTGCAGACGGAATTGGATATTGTACAACATGATTTTCTGTACCTCAGCCATTTGGTGTTCAGCACTGCATTCTGTGGGTTGCGCTCACAAAGGATTTTATTACTGCTACCATTCCTGTAAGAACTACTTGTTCTTCCTGAGGTGGTGGCTCACAGTTTTAAAATCCGCAACAATCATCTCAACTCTTTACCGCAGTAAAACTTTCGAATTCTTTGAGGCGTTCTTTGCTGCTCTTAGCATCCTCCACACTGTGTGGGGGCTCGGTATGCTCATGCATCCATTTCCTGCCAGATCTTCAACTGCTTCGGGAAAATGAAACTTTTTCCCTTACGGCCCTGATTAAATATGTTTTACTATAGATTAGCATTTGCAGAGATTTAAAAGAAAAAGGTTTGTCTTGACAGGCTTTAAAACACGGAGAACCCTGTATTGACAACACTCTTTAAACTCATCGCTGTATTTTTTTTTTTTCCCCCAGAGAGTGGATTTCAGTGTGAATGTGATTCATCAGTAAAATGTCTGGCAGTGCGGATATGTTACGCAGGAGATGCTCCACTTTAAATCAGCTGTTATTGTTGAAAGGAGATTAAAGTAATTTCCCTTGAAACAGAGTCCAACCTAGGAAATTTTTGCAAATGACAACAGAATAAAAAACCCCACACAAAATCTAACCCACATCTTACTACTGTGTAATGTGTAACTGATTCATAGTGATATTATTTCAAATAATATCACAAAAAAACTTCAGGGGCAGTAGGCAATAATTATATACTGTAAGGTATTTATAGTATATTCTGTACTGTAATTATACTGTAAGGTTCTTTCTCACCTGAACTTATAATAAATGTGTGAAAGCACATCAACTCTTAGTACAAAGCTGCTGTGATGAAGGATATTCCTCTGAATCAATCTGTGTATAATAAATACAGTGTTGAAACCTTTTCTCTGTAATTAGACGGAATTTACTAAGTTCCAGTTGTTTATGCCATTACATAATATTAATATATACCTGTACATATTTAAATGCCTTTTGTTTTCAGGATTCTGTAATTATTTTTGAAGTCGCTGAGAGTACTGAAAATAAAAATTACCTTTATTTCTGTATATAAAGAACCATTGTTATATTATACAATATTATATTGTATTATAATATTGTATTATTATTATTATTATTATTATTATTATTACATTATTATTATAATATTATAATTGTTAATGGTGGTATTCGAACTTACAACTT
>JAOVVA010000019.1:9492263-9507249 GCA_028565275.1 Leiocassis micropogon
TCTAATGTTTATCAGTACATTACAGAAAATAATGAACTTTATCACAATATGCTAATTTTTTGAGAAGGACCTGTATAGGAGTAAGGTCAAAGATCACAAGAATAGCTGGGTTTTTGGCATTTTCAGATAAAAAAAAAATATCATTCTCAACTTTCAGCAATGCTGACTCAGTAATATATCTAAACTTAAAACCAGATTGGAAAACTTCAAAGATAGAATTTTCTTCTTTAAAAAATGCTGTAGGTGATTGAAAACAAGTCTTTCTAAAAATGGAGAAAAAGGCAAATGGGAAATAGGGCTATAATTAGATAAAACTAAACAATCATGATGAGGTTTTTAAGATGTGGAGTAACAGCACCATGCTTAAAAGCAGTTGGAACACAGCCTAAACTAAGGCAACTGTTCATAAGACCAAGACGGCAAGGCTCCACAGTATTAAAACCTCTTTAAATATCTTAACTACAACTACATCAAGAGGGTTAGTAGGTTTCATATGTTCCACGACTTCAGTAAGGCAATATATTTCTTTAAATATTAAATTAATATTTGTACATTTTAATATATATATATTTAATATATTGGTGCTGTCTTACCTACAGTAATTCTAAATTGTCGTTAAACCACAGAATTATTGAGTGTTATCTGTCTCTCACAAACAGAATGAGGTGGAAAGAATTGAAGATGAACAGACCCTGGAGGAATTGCAGATTCTCAGGGAAATTGTCCATGAATCCTTTCGAAAGCAGGAGGAAATTGTTGAGGTAAGCCTTTATGACTTATTTCAATCATAAAAGCTGTTAACTTCTGGAAAATTAAGGTAAGTAAAAATAAACAAAAAAGCAAAGTATTCTGAACTGTTTTCCAGCAACATTGTTGATTCCGGTATACTTTTTTTCAGAGTGTACGTGAGGCCATGTCAGAGCCAACAGCCTCTTCACCTTCTGGTTCCATTCCAAGAAGTGGCAGTTCTGGTATGATTCAGTACCTGCAGTCTTGGTTTCCAGGTTGGGGTGGTTGGTATGGAGGTGCTGAGAGAGGCCCCGATGGACAGTCAGTGACAGATGAACTCATGCCAGGAAGTAGCCAATGGGATATCCTGGGTGAGTTGTGATGCATTTCTTTCAAAGTACAGAGCAGGTAGTCCCCGACTTTTGAACGAGTTCTGTTCCAGGATCACGTTCTTAAAAAAACCCGCAAAAACTGCGCCTTAGGAAAGGAATCTCAGGTGAAATATATCAGTGTTGTCTCTGCGCCTTTAAATCGTGAGGGGAATCCCGGATGCCATTTTGTCTCGTAGCTGTTTTCCACTGTTTTGGACTGTGAACTCTGTTTTTTTTGAGGATTTTCCGAAATTAGAATTATTCACCATCAAGATAGCGGTACAGGACAGCCCATTTTCTATCATTGTGCTTCCTGACTAATCCATTGAATCCATTGAGGCCGACGCATTTCTCCCGCACCCCCACACACGCGCAGATACAATACTTTGGACGTTAGACATTTTATAGAATCACTTACACACTAAAAATATACATTGGTATCTGTTGCACTGCAGTGTCGGACCGTTTGTATCTGCGGAAATTCGTAACTCAAATGTTCGTAAGTCGGGGACTAAAATAATATCATTGCTGTTATCATGACCGTTCCTCAGTAGCACAGTGGATAATGTAAACTGAATTGGAATCACCCCTGCCATCCCCAGCTGAAACAGATGACCTCTTTGACCCACTCGAAGACTCTCAAACCCTGAATACTTTCACTCGGAGGGATTATCTGTTTGCAAGATTGGATTTCTCCTTAGAGAAAGCAACCGTTACTCTTTTCCAGGAAGACAAGTTGAATCGTTTATCCAGCGAGAGTGGTGTTATTCAGTTGGAGTTTTCAGGTGCAGTAATTTCCACATGCCATGTTAATTCTCTCAGCATGAAAAAGAATATCAAATGTTTTTTTCTCTAAAGCTGAATGCTTTATTTATGATTTGCAGGAGTGAAGATTGGTGTTGAGTCCCTGCCCCGCTCAGAGTCATCTTTACTTTCTGTAAAGCTTGGGGGGCTGTTTCTCAGAGACCTCACCACCCAGGGATCTATTTTCCCTGTCTTGGTGTCACCAAAATCAGTAAAGTTTGCTAAGTTCTGATTATAATTTTTTTTATTGAACAATTGACTTTTATGTGGTTCAGGGTTTAATTGTTCCTCTCTTCATTTTAGAACAAAATTGCTATGACTATTATTCACCCATTTGGACAGAGTAGTAGCACAGACAAAGGCAGAACAGGTAAGTGTCCCTGGAAAGGAAAAATTAAACATGATTGTTTTTAAAAAATCTGTGATTTAAAAAGGATGGCCATAAGGGGCAGCCTCCTACAATTTAAGAAAAAAATTTATGCTATATTACTATTCTAGCGGTGTGTACTGTGTATGACTGTGTATGTGACAAATAAAATTTGAATTTGATTAAATTTGAGTTAGTAGTATGGAGACCTGAAGACAGACAGATGATTGGAAGCACAGTAGTATATTCTGGTTAGACAAAAGGGGTTCTTGCGTAATATAAGTAGTTCCATGAATATTTGTCTAGACACAGGGTATAGGAAGTACTACCGTATAAATATTGAGGAAACGCAACAAGTGGTTTGTTTTATAGACATATGACAGAACAAAAAGGAGATGTAAGGGATAGGGACATGGGAAAGTTTAAAGAATATACATATATGTCCTTGCTGGCTAACCTAACTGTCTGACTCTCTAGTTGTTTCTCCTTATCTGGTGTTGGATTTGACTCTCTATTATTGAAAAATGCTTAAAAATTATTTGAAAATCAACTGTACACACATTAAGCTTTAAATACTGTAGTAGCATAAACTTAACCCTAACATTACGTGATGAGCCAGCTTGCTCCTTAGATGCTGAAATAGCTATGCTGTCAAAGTCATTTGTAATAACGTTAAAGTTATATCAATTATTTCCTAATTTAATATTTCCCTATTTAATATAATATATTTTAATATATTATACAGCCAGTTATGGCTGTATAACTGGCAGTGAGAGATGCCTTGCCAAAGCAACAACAGAAAATGGAATGATATTGCACGTTATTACAAGATGTTATTACAAGAAGTGTAAAAATATTTTTGATCCACTGTGAAAACGACAGGATGAATTAGACTCTGGCAACTGGCCATAGTCTAGGTAATTAATGGGAAACACTACATGATTACAATCATGGGTAAATGCTAGTGCCCCCTCTTTTAATCCTGTGTGTTTTTTTATACATAATTGAAATCATCTGATCATAGCAGGTCTTCTTATTAGGCAAATACAACCTCAGATGAACAATATACAGCGTAATAACAAATTTGTTCACAGTGCCTTTCTTTATTTAACAAAAAAAAATTAGGCCCAAAAGAAAAGACATATGGGCATTACTAAGTAACCCCTTACTGCTTCCACAGGATTTAAGAGAGTAAGTTGCAGCCAGGTGCTGTTAATGATCACAATTTCTACACAATTTGGAGTTTTGTAGTGTGAAAGATTATTCACAAATGGCAAGCATTCAAAACAGTTGCCGATTTTCCCAGGAGTGGACGTTCTAGCACATTCACCTCAAGGTGAGACCATGCCATGCTCAGAGAAGTAGAAAAAACCCAAGAGCTTCTCATACCCAACAGGCCTAACTAGTCTCACTGAGCATGTAAAATGTTAAAGTCCAGGACAGACCAATTTGAAGAAGACTGAAAAGGTACAGGTTGCTTGGAAGGAGAAAGTCTCGTCTTTCTAAAAAGAACATGGAAGCACAAATGAGGCTTGCAAAACTGCATCTAAACAAACCACAAGGCTTTTGGAACAACGTTCTATGGACAAATGAGACCAAAGTGTAGTTCTTTGACCTTTATGTGACGTGCCATGCTCAGTGCCTTGCTTAGCTTTTCACCAGAAACACCTCATACCCACTCTCAAGTACGGCAGTGGGGAGGGGTCATGATTTGGGCTTGTTTTTATATCCACAGGACCTGAGCACCTTGCAGTCATTGACCTGCCATTAACTCTTCTGTATACCATATTAGTATATGTGATGTCATTTCTGTGACAGCTGAAGCTTAGTGTAAATTCGTTCATCCAACAGGACAATAAAGTCATACAGGAAATGATTACTTCAAGATATTGTTGCTAAAGGTCGACCTTCAAGCTGTTAAATTGTGGGGGTACTTAGTACATTTGGCCTCATTATTGTTAAATAAATAATGCCACAGTGAAAAAATTTTTATGTTTTTGTGTCTCCTGAGGTTGTATTTGCCTAATAGTAAGACCCGCTACAATCAGATGGTTTCTATTTAGTTTTTTCCACAAAAAAAAAAAGAAATTAAAAAGTTGCACTAACTTTTACAAATGACTGTATTTATACTTTGTCCAGGCTCTGACATGGAGTCCTCTGCATCACCTGTCTTTGAGATGATCTACGAGCGTAATCCAATAAGGAGCAGGTTTGAGAGGAGGCTGGAGGTCAATACCAGCCCCCTCAATATCATCTACAATCCCCAAGCGATCAAGAAAGTGGCTGACTTTTTCTATAAAGGAAGAGTTCATACATCAGGTATTTGTTAACTCTCAGTGTCACTGTTTAAACTTTCACCACATTTTTATATCTTTTATATCTTAACAGGTTTTTTTTCTTTTCCCCAGGGTTTGGATATCAGTCAGAGTTGGAGTTGAGGGTGGCTGATGCAGTAAGGAGACAATACAACAAGCTGAAAATACAGACCAAAGCTGAAATCCGGCAGACCATTGACCAGCTGCTAGTTGGAGAGTTCATAGTAAGATGTTTTAGCGTGCGCAATTGTTCCTTTGTAACTGGTAGTACTGAAAATTGAATTAATTTTGTTTGTTTCTCTTTTTTTAAATACAGGAGAATAGTAAGCGGTGGACAATGAAGTTGGATATATGTGCACCTCAGGTTATCTTTCCTGATGATTTTCAGTCTGAAGACCCCATGCTGGTGGTCGTTGATCTTGGACGTATTCTTCTTACCAATTCCCAAGGTGAGTAGTGGTAAATTGTGCCCGTAACTAACTTTTTGTTAAATTTTCTTTTTGTTGAAATGCTTTATTAACAAAACATTGCTTTATATATAATTATATCTTTCTCTTCTTGCACTTATAGAAGATCTAAAAACAAAATCCAAAGACTGTCAGTCAGAAGAAGATGAGTTTAGTGACGAGGAATATACGACTCCACCTGCAACACCTCCTGAACCAGAGACGGAGTATAAAGGGCTGGAGAAGACCTCTGACTTCTGTAGCCTTAAATCAATAGAGGGATCTCAGTCATTTGGCAGGATTCTGTATGAGAAGTATTCCTTATCATTTAAAGACTTACAAATCATGGTTGGTCGTTACAAAGACAGCTGGAAACATCTGCAGGAGAATGAAGTGGGACCCACCCATGTTGTTGAGAAATTCAACGTCCTTTTACAGCTGGAACAGAGGCTTCGTTATACCTCAGATCCTCAGCTTCCTGGCGCAGTTCTCTCAGGTACTTTACCAGACCTTAAAATACACATCAACCTGGAGAAGATGACTGCATTGAGAAGCTGTCTGGCTCGACTCAGTAGTCCAAGTTATGATGAAAACAGTAAGGGAGATACCATTAGATCACCTGAACCTTTAACGCTCCGTCATGAAAAGATCTTTGAAAGGGAGGACAGTCAATGCAAACTCCAGGAATCTGACAGAAATCTGACCAAGAGCGTGACGACTCTTGAGCAACACACACGTGAGGTGCTTGTTGAATCTAGGCTTCTCCTTGCAGAGTTCAATATCAACTACATGCAGCTTGGTGTTGAAAGTGAAGGGCACTATATATCTGTCCTTAAGGTGTTCGGAACAAATGCGCATTTTGTGAAACGGCCTTATGATGCTGAGGTTTCCCTCACCGTCCACGGACTTCTCCTGGTGGATACTTTACAGACATTTGGCTCCGATTTTGATCTGCTTGTGGCATCCCATAAGCACCTCAGTTTTGATGTGCCCACTGGCAGTCTAAGAGAGAGCCAGCCTACTTCACCAGTATCACAAGATGGGAAGTCTCTCGAGACTTCAGACATGGATGTGCCTTTTGAGAAACTCTCACCATACAGTTCATTTCTTAGAGATCAGGAAGCTCTTATTAAACTGGAGTACCAGTTTGTCAGCTCAGACTGTCCATCAATGAATTTGGAAAGTTCCCTACAGGTTACCAGCATGCAAGTCAACAATCTGGATATTATTCTCAACCCTGAAACCATTGTAAAGCTGCTCAAATTTCTTCAGCAGTCCTTTCCTAAAGAAGAAAGCACATGGACTCCGACAACACAGCATATGCCATCACTGCCAAATGAACAGGACCAAGAGGAACTTTATCAGTCTGCTTATGACCAAAATAAGGAGTTAACTGTAGAGATCCATAGGTTAAATCTGCTGCTTTTGCGAACCGTTTCAACTGGAACTGCCTTGAGCAGTGAAAAGAAGGGCATGAAAATTGCCACAGCCAGTATAAACGGGACAAAAGTCAACATATCAATGGGAAGTCGACTAGATGTCAATGGCTCACTAGGATGTATTCAGCTTGTAGATTTGACTCAAGAAGGTGGAAGAAGTCAATCCGTGGTCAGTATTGGAAATTTAGAAGATCCTACCTCTGTCGAAGGTGTTTCTGAGGCTTTAAATTTCCACTTTTTGGAAAAATCTCAAGGAGAATGCTCTCTAGAGCTTCATATGGCATCCCTGCACTATAATCACTCAGCCAAGTTTTTGAAGGAGCTCAGTCTTTCTGCCAATGAGGTAGAAGACAACTTTCGGTCCATGCTTAAGACTGCTGCCACAAAGGTTTCAAATGTCCTGGCTACCAAAACAGCAGAATACAGCGGTATGGTGTCTCTCTTTGAGACCCCATCCAGGAGAGGCAGATCTCAGAGTCAGTGTAATTTCCAACTGGAACCCTTTGAAGACAATACTGATATTGGTGATCTCGAGACAGAACCAAGTGTGGACTCCTTTCTGGTCAAGCTCATCCTGAACGTTAGTATAGAATCGCCTGTTGTGTCTATTCCTCGGAAACCCGGTCACCCAGAGCTACTTGTTGGTCATCTTGGAAGCATTGCAATTCAGAACTTTGTTGCAGGCCAAGACTCTGAGAGGGACAAATTGCAAGTTGAGGTCAAGGATATAAGGCTGTATTCTGTCAACACAAGTCACCTAGTCCTGAGGAAAGGGCCCAATTCTAGTCAGTCTCCTTCTCATAAGAGTGTGTTCAGTCTGGATGAGCCACAATTTACTCGCCACGATTTCTTTGAGTATCTAAGTCGTGGAAAAGGTGAGAATGCAATTAAATTACCCTTTCTCTTTGTGATCCTCTTTGTGCAATACTAAAATAGAACACCTTTATTTTCAGGTTGTGATTATTCATTCAGTTTTGTTGAAATTTGTGTGTTGGCCAAGATAAAGTAGCTGATCATTAAGCTTTATCTTCTTCTGGAGAACAACCAGTAATCCTGCTAATAAGATATAGACAGTTATTTTCTCTTATCTTTTATTATCTATTTTATTATCTTACTTTCTATTATCTATTTCAGCCTTTCACATCCTCAAAGACACCACCATCCAGTTTACACTTGAGAAGGTTCCTGCTGTCGAATGCACCCAGTTTATCTTTCAGTCAAGTGATGATCTGTACCACAGTACAGGATTACTTAAAGTTGAGGGCAAGTTTGTAAATGCTGTTCAGGTAAGAAAATCTAAAATAAAAAACAGTAGGCCTGTTTTGCTATGATGCTATCACATTTTTGTGGCATTTTTCATGTTTTTCCTCCTGTTTCCTTTCAGGTTTTTCTTTGTAAACCTGTGTATGAACAGCTCCTCCAGACTCTAGATAATCTATCTTTAATCGAGGATGAGAAAATAACTGCTCGACAGCCTCCGACTCCGCCACCCCCTACACCCTCCTCTACCAAACCACATCGCTTCCCTAATTCGCAGGGTGGGTTGTTCCAACGAGATCCTGCCTCGTCTTTACCATCATCCTCTCTCTCAACCCCACTTTCTCTCCAGAATCATAGCTCTCCTGTTAAGCCGCCATCTTTTACCCAGGTCAGAGCGACTTTCAAGGTGTCTGAGCTTCAGGTGCAACTAAGTGCAGATCTTAGCCAAGGATCTCAGGATCTGGTTTGTCTGCGTTTCCAGGACTTGGAAGGAGATTTCACTAAAGACCATCCTCACACACTGTCAATCCAGCTGGCCCTTCACTCCCTGCTAATGGAAGACCTTTTGGAGCAAAATCCTGAATCAAAGTACAAGCACCTCATGGTTTCCAGAGGTGCCCTCAAACCATCTACCTTCAACCCTAAAGAATACCTTTCCCAATCCTGCCCGTCATCATCCCGTGCTATATATCCAGATATGCCCCGCTCACTACCGGCTCAAATGGAAGAAGCACAGAACGTCTTTCAGTTTTACCAGAGGCACCCCAGTACTCCTGCACCCAGCCAGAAAAGTAAGAAGGACTCGGAATGTCCCACCACCCCTCCGCCATCACCTTCTCGCGATACACCATCCTGTCACCCCAAGCCAGACTTGGATGACTCTTTGGTCCACATCAATGTTCTTCTGGTGGACCGAAGGCATCCTGAGTTTCAGACACACTACAACAGCATCAGTCGTAGTGTTGATGTAGACTTCAACTGTCTAGATGTCCTCATCACACTGCAAACTTGGGTTGTCATTCTGGACTTCTTCGGCATTGGTTCTACAGCCAACAACCATGCTGTGAAAGTGCCTAGTGCTTCTCTTCAATCGATGCCTGAACAACCTCTGTCCAACGCTGCTCTTTTAGATTTAGCAGACACGTTTCCTGAGAGTGATGAAGATGAATCAAAGGAGACGATTAACACTAAGCTGGACCTAAAGGTACAAAAGTTGGTATTAATAATATACATTTGTTTAATGGAAACCAAACTTTAGGCTTTTTTTTAATGAGAACTCTTTCTTCTGTCCCAGGTTCATTCTTTGTGTCTAGTGTTGAATAAGAAGTCCAATGAACTTGCTAAGGCTAGTGTGTCAAAATTGTTTACACACTTAAAAATGATTGGTAAGTTTAGCTGCCTAATTAGTATCATACAGCAGTTATATTCATCTGATTTCTGCGGGTAACATTTTTGCATAACATTATTTTAGAAGGAGATCTTGTCTTGCACGGAAGTCTGGGTAGTCTGTCACTAAGTGACCTGACCCCACATGGAGATCTGTACAGGGAACGCTTCACAACACGGGGTGGAGAGGCACTCATTTTCAACATACACAAGTAATTTACGCCTGCATTCTGCACGTCACAGTACAAATTTCTATTAGAAGCTGCTAATCATGGTTGTTTGTGCAGGTATGGAGAACCTGACCCTTTGCTGACACGAGAGTGTGATATGAAGGTATCTCTACAGATGGCTTCAGTGCAGTATGTACACACACAGCGTTTTCAATCGGAGGTGGTGGCTTTCATCCAGCACTTCACCCAGTTACAGGACGTTCTAGGCAGGCAGAGAGCGGCTGTAGAGGGTCAGGCGGTACGCATAGTGTTTTTTCTTGTTTGTTTTATGTTAACCTATGACCAGGGAATGTTTTTTTAGGGTCCTTAACCTCTACTATACTTTTTGACCTAGTTTACTTTGTCTGCCAAAATGACATTCTGTCACTGTGACTTTTGACTTTGTGATTGAAACTGAAAGAGTGTTTAAATGTCATGTGTATATTGATATTGTTAATTGTCTCTGGCACTATAGGTGCGTGAGCGTTCACAGCGAGCCTCACGTGTACTCTTGGATATTCAGGCAGGGGCTCCGGTCCTCCTGATACCGGAAAGCTCCCACTCAAAGCGCCTCATAGTGGCCAATTTAGGCCAGCTCAAAGTGCGCAACAGTTTCCTGTCTGCAGGCGCCCATGGCACTTTTTCTCTCAAAGACAAGGTAGAAAAACTTACCATGGCACATACCTTTTTCCCATCTCTGGTGAGTCCTGCTACCTGTCCTGATTATCTACACTGCCTGGCCAAAAAAAAGGTCGCCATTTCAGAAAGGTTAAATTATTGGGCTGTATCAAGCGAAGAAAAAACAAGGTGGTTTGTAGTTACTGGAACTGGGTTGAGAAAACCTTTCAAAATCTTGAAAGATAGTGCTATACTGTCAACCTCTGAAAAAAAAAAATCATGAATGGAGATCACTTAAATACTTGATGTTTACTCATCATGTATACCGCTTTATCCTGTATACAGGGTTGCGGGGGGCCTCGAGCCTATCCCAGGGTCCTTGGGGTACAAGGTAGGCTACGCCCTGCCAGTCCATCGCAGGGCACACATACACACTCGCACACTCATTCACACACTACAGGCTATTTGGAAACACCATTTAGCCTAATCTGCATGTCTGTGGGACTGTGGAAGGAAACCCAGAGTACTTGGAGGAAACCCACCAAGCATAGGAAGAACATGCAAAACATCCTCGCACACAGACTCAGGGGTCGGGAATTAAACCCGGACCCTGGAGGTGCAAGGCAACAGTGCTAACCACTAAGCCATCATGCTGCCTTTTGTGAAGTTGCATGGTGAAAAAAAATCAACAGTAAGAATAATAGTTATATTTAATAGTGAACGTAGGAGCATTTCCATACATACCCAATGTGTGAGAGTAATCGGAAAATTAGCTTCAAATTGCCAAGGAGCATAGAAATGGAGCAATGGAAAAAGTCATGTGGAGTTCAGATTGACCCTATCCCAGATCGAGGGGTGCATCAGGGTTAAAAAGGGAAGCACATGAAGCGATGCACCGATCATGCATAGTGGCCATTGTACAAGCCTCTTTAGACAGTGATATGATCTGGGGTTATTTCAGTTCGTCAGGTCCAGGCTCTGCAACGTTATGTGGCAATAAAATTAAATCCAATGATGACCTGAATCTACTGAATGATCAGGTTATGCTGTGTGCTGTAATCACAGCTAAAAGTGCTAGAATGAAATATTAGTGTGTGCAACCCTTTTTTTTGGCCAGGCAGTATATACACACACGCACGCCAATGCTACCACTCAGCACATGTTGCATTTATGTAGCATTTTTCTTCTGCAAGAAGGTTTTGTGCTTTTTTTTTTAATCATCACAGCCATTTGCAGAAAAAAAATGCTTCATAGATTCAGTCCCATCTTTCTGTGCATGATTACTAATACAGGGTATTGTGCAGGCTTTTAATGAGTGGTGGATGAAATTTGTGTTGGTGTATCTCTCATGCATTTTTCATTTGTTTGTTTATCAGTTTATATTTGTTAAGATCATGAAAGTATTTTTCAGTTTATTAAAAAAAAAAATCCTTTTATACACAAACATTCACTATGTCATAATTTTGTTTTTTAAGAATTTGATTTTGCATGCTTATTCATACAAGGATCCGTGCCACTATAAGGTATTTGTCATTGGTGATTTTAGGTTTTGGCATGTTTGCTTTGCACTGCATATTTCTATTACAGTATTTTTTACTCCTTGGATGGCATGTATTCATTTGCCTTTTTAATTCTAATACACTTCTCTGAGCACTGTGTGAAGTCTGGAAGCAGCTTTCTGGTGCACAAACATCATAGAATCAGGTGTTTTGTTTTTGCTGTTTTTTTGCTCTGAGTTACAGTGTACGAGGGTGAGTCAAAAATTATCCGCACTCCGGCTATATTAAAACTTCTGTTGGTCTCATCAGCACTTTTTGCGTTCAAGGCTACTGTCTCCCCAGTCACTTCTGTGTTACATCAGTTTATTAGTAATTGTGTGCGAGCAAAAATGGATGGCCTATTTGTGGGAAAGAAGAGCAGCATGCAGTGATTCGTTTTTTCCCGGTGTGAGAGTGCACCTGGTGCCGAAAAAACTCACAGAAGAGCATAACAGAAGCGTTTGGATATAAAGCAAACAAAATTTGGACCTATACTCTAAGGAAGGTGGAACTTTCCTGAAGAGCCTTGTTGCTTCATATTTTTATTTTCCAAAGGGCCAGATTTTCTTGTAATTTGAATGTAGGTCTTGAGTAATAATTCTTCAATCTTACTGATGAAGTTGGCTCTCATTTTCAGTCCGGTTTTAGAGGAACGTTTTTTGTTTGTTAAGCCACACAGTGACCTAGGAATCATTTCAAGCATTAAAGAAATGGGTATGATTATAACCTCTGTTCCCTGAGGCAGACGAACGAGGGACAACACATAACATGGGATATCACGCTTTCTTGTGACCTGGCTGAAGACATCTTTATTCAGCTGCAAAGGCAGGCAAACTAACGACCGAACCAAACCAACCAACTTTCAAAGGCACAGTTAAAAATAAAACAGCGTGCAATGATAGTTTTTTTTTTTTTATCTGAGAGTGTGTCTGGTCGCAAAACAACTCAAGGAAGAGCATAAACAAGTGCATGTGGGTATGTCCATATAAAAGTTGGACCAATACTCTAAGGAACCTGAAAGTTTCTTAAAGAAAATCATTACCGGTGATGAGACATGGATTCATCACTACAAGTCTGAAACATCCTCACTCACAGACCAAGAAAAAGTTAAAAAGTCATCTATTAGCTGTACAATTAAAGTTTTCGAGGATTCTCAAGGGCCAGTATTGCAACATTTATTAGACAAAAGGTTCAACAATCAACAGTATTTGTCCTTTCTAAAAGTTATTTAAAATAAATTCTTCAGCCAGAATGCAGATAATTTTTGACTCACCCTCATGGTTCTGGAGTGCCCCATGTTCTAGCACACCCACTCTAACTTGGCTGGTTAGCTGACTGAGGTGTGTTGGGAGCAGAACAGGGGTCACTTCAGCACCGGAGACTGGGACCTCTGAGCAAGAGTATAAGGTGTGATTTTTTTTGTATGTGTGATTTCACAAACAACTCCTTGTGGTTTCACATTTCTGCATTCAATACTGTAAAAAAATTGCCCACTGTGAATTTTGTTTTAATGCTTTTGTCTTTCCCAAAGGACCGTGTGAAGAATGCACAGCCTACATCTGGGAAAGTAAGTGAGGAGGTGTCAGCAGACAAAGTCAAAGCCTCCAGCACCACCACCTCTGGCTTTACCTTAGGCAGGCCTCAGCCAGCCATGGGACACAGCTCTGACACAGATGCACTTTCAAGTCCAGGTTAATATTTGTAAACTTTCTGTGTCTATGGCATGAATCTAACATTCCACACTCCCGTTGTATGATGTGCTAGTTAAGCTATGCATGTTTTTTTTTTTCCCTTGTAGAGGATCACGTATGTCTGCTGGACTGCATTTCCGTGGATCTGCAGGAGATGGATTTATTTGTTGCAGAGCGGCTGCCCGGCGAGTCATGGGACAGTGGAGTGAAGCGCCTAGACACAGATCTGGTTTTCCCCTCGTATTCGGTGCGCAGGTCAGGAGGCAGCCTGCTGAAGGAGCGCTGCCGCCTTAAACTTAAAGTGGAGCGCAACCTGGACAAGTAAGAGTGCAGTTGATTGATTGTTTTTGGAATCACTGGTCCCAATCATATTATGTCTGCATCTTATGTTTTCAAAAAGCAAATAGAAATCTGTTCATTAATGGTCTGGTTTGCTTCTATCACAAGGGATAAGTGATGTAGTATAGAAACCCTGTGGAGAAAGAAAAAGGCAATTTAAATTACACCAGAATGCTTCATAACCATATGGATGACTCAAAACACATTATTTTTAGATAACCGTCTTGTAACGAGCAGAATATTTTAGATACACTTGGGTACATGAAATGAGCTCTTTGCTGGTGTTGCGTTAAAACCCGCGGAGCAAGGACAGAGACACAAACAAGTAAACCAATCCAAAAGTGTATTATACAAAAAAAAACAAAATAAAAGGATGCGCCAAAACAAATAAACAAACAATATTTACAAAATATAAATAAGTATATGTGTATAATTTAATATATTTTAAATGGCACAGCCGATTTCCTTTAGTCAGACAATACTTACTGCCATACTGTATATGTTTATGAAAAAACCCTTCATGTGGCTGCACTACAGTCTTGCCCTAAATATCTTCATGGTTCTCCTAAACACCTAATCCAACTTAAGAAGGGTTTATTCATTAACCATTGAGCTTCATCAGTTCCTTGTAGTTCCTTGTATTACAGATAGTCCCCTACTTACGAACGAGTTCTCTTTCAAGCATACGTTTCGGTGTCTCACTATGGGATACGCCCCTTCCGCGTATTCCTCAGAAGCCCTATTACATTACGCCAGCCCCAATTGGCTGGCAGACGTGACGTTGTGTCTGGGAGTGGCCTCCCCCCCCGTATAAAGGGAGCAGCATAACGTTACTTCGCTATTTAAAAACCTCTTCTCGCTTCACACCAGAAGCCTATCTTTCGAACTCTAGGCGAACGACTGGTCACCACACCGTCTTTCGCCTGGCTCCTTCAATCGACACTCCAGTTGATTCTAGGACCGTTTAACTCACTATGGCTGCAGCAACGCAGACCGCTAAAGCTAGGGAAGGAGGAGACGTGCGACTCTGCTTATGTGGGAACAAAATTTCGAGCAAAGACACACACCAGGTCTGCTCAGCGTGTCTTGGGCTGAAACATGCCCAACTAGCGCTCGACAACCCCGGTTCCTGCGAACACTGTGCACGCTTTACTTCGAAGAGCCTTCGTCGCAGGCTAGCGCGCCAAGCTAGCCTGTCGGGCCTCGACCCACTCCTTTCGCCTAGCCCCACTCCAGCTGCCACTCCACAGGTATCCATCCCTGTAGAACTGCCCACCACGGCAGCCTTATCCTGGGGTGAACAGCTCGATGCCTGCGCCCCTCTGCCCACTGTGCTCAGCACTGACGAGGAGGACGGCGGGCTTGACTTCGAGGAAGAGGGTCAATCCGACTTTCTCCTATCTGAGGAAGAGGAGGATTTCGAGGACTCCCCTTTCCTCCCACCCGTACACTCAGCACAACCCCTTGCCGCGAC
>JAOVVA010000019.1:9507349-9524006 GCA_028565275.1 Leiocassis micropogon
CTTCTGAGGAATACGCGGAAGGGGCGTATCCCATAGTGAGACACCTCACTTAATGCTATCAGAGAACCGGGGTTACGTAAGTAACCTATTGTTTTGTTCTAGGAGCATGTTTGTAAGTCGGATTTGTTCTCAAGTCTGATTAAGTGAATCTTATACGCTTTCGACACGGATATACAATGTAAAACATACCAATCCACTTAAGTAAAGCTCTGTCCCCTTTCCCCTCAATGCCATCATGTGGGCAAAAACCGTAAATGCGCCCAAGGAAATGAATCTCTCTGTAAAATGTGAAATGTAAGAGTGTTCTCTCTGCGTCTTTAAATCGCAAGGGGAATCCCGAACACTATTTTGCCTTAGAGCTGTTTTCCACTGTATTGGACTGTGAACATTTTTGTTGAAGATTTTCCGAAATTAGGATTATTCACCGTCAGGACAGCTCAGCTTTACTGAAACCAGTGAAACCGACACATTTCTCACCCTCCCGCTCCCCAATATCATTGTAAATATTGGTATCTGGTGCAGTGTCTATTCTTTACAACACACATGAGCTACTGTACTTCCGTGATTTGTTCGCATTTACGAATGTTCGTTGAACTGCGGTCCGTTTGTATCTGCGGAATTTCATAACTCGAATGTTCGTACCTGTATTTTAAACTCTTTATTTTTGAGAAAGTATGGTTAAACAAACTTTAATCTCCCCTTTTTTTATCATCCCTACTTGTATGTATGCATTAGTGTTTTCCACTACTCTGGCTTTACTAGCAGTTTCTTTCATGCTTATTAGGGAGCTGAGTCATGCTGTCCCAGACATGTCCATCCATGGCAGTCTGTCATCCGTACACTGTTCTTTGGATCTGGAGAGGTATCAGCTGATCCGTGGCCTGCTTGAGCACAACCTGGGAGAGCCTGTGGAGGAGTTCCTTAGACCCTACAACCTACAAGACCCAAGCACCTATGTAAGCTCCTGATGCTAAAATCTTCTGCTTGTATGTTTTGTGCTAATAGACGCTTAGTACTGTAGTAGGTTTTCACCCAGTCCTAGTCATTGGCCTTTTTGAAAAAGTATGTGACAGTATGTTTGCTTGGATGTCACCAATTATGCAGATACAGTCATGGCATAATCTTAAAATTTTTGCACATTCCCTATTAGACATTTTAGCTAAAGTGAATTATGTTTACAGATGAGGTTTTTTTCATAGTTACACCATATTTTTGGATGTAGTGATTTGTAATAAACTGCTGGTGTTGAATTTGTACGGTCAAGAGTCACTGTCAGGAGACTCATTTAAGCAGCTTAATGTCATCTCCTTTGCATTTCTCACTGACAGACGGTGCTGAGTGGTGATGTATATACAGGCTTCTCTTTTTTGGTTGACATGATGAATGTCAGTTTGGAGTTGCTGGATGACCCCAAATCATCTAGACATAAGCAGTCTTTGGCCAGGTATTTCAGTTAACCTATATATTTCTTTATGTCAAGGGAATCGTTTTATGGATTACAGTGTCCTGTGTTTTTGCCCAATAGGTTTGACTTTATGAAATCCAAGTTGCTGTTTGAGAGTTTATCTGACGGATCCAAGTCGGTGAACCTGGTATCTCATTCGCTCTTGGCTTACGACACGCGCTATAGTGAGTGCAACAAGGCCACAGAGGGAAAGCATAATGTATTCGACTGCATTCTGCAGCCCTCTAGAAAAGGCAACAATCGAGCTTCCCTGCAACTGGAGCTACATTACAGGTACTGGTGTGCAATATTAAATCATACAGTAGATCAGCAATACATGATAACTGTGTATGTAGCATCAGTCCTCTGGATCGTTCCTTTTTATTATTGCTTTTCATTTCTTTCTCTTCTAGATCTACCCGAGATTCCTCATGTTTCACCGTGGTGCTAAACAACCTTCGAGTGTTCCTGATTTTTGACTGGCTTCAGCTGGTCAGGGATTTTCTGCACATGCCCACTGAGAAAGGAGCAGCACCTACTCGCCAGCGCTGGCCCAGCAGTGGCAGTGATCCAGGCACAGCGGGCGCTGTCATGCCCAAAACTGTCAAGAGTGGAGTAGTTACAAAGCGCTCCACTGTTCCTGTCACCCAAGACAAATATCTGGAGGTTAAACTCAATGTAACGGGTAAATCTTTCTTGTAAAATTGTTGTAAAATGTATTGCATTTCTTTGGACAATACTTTTGTCATAGTAATAGTTGCTTGTCTGGTCTGAACAGGGACTGAATTTGTGGTTGTGGAAAATTCGTCATGTTCAGATACCAATGCGATCATCTTGAAGGGCACAACTGTCCTCACTTACAAACCTCGGCTTCTGGACAGACCATTCTCTGGCAGCTTGGCTGGAATTGAGGTGAATGATTTACCAGAAAGTAAATTGCTGAAGTTTTTGGTTAAGTGATCACCCTATCACCTGGTAATCTTTGGCCCCTTCCTGACTGGTAGTAGTAGTCTTGATGTGGAAGTCCCCTAGTGATGAGTGGGAATTGGATATGACTAAATTAGGAGGGAAATCAAAAAAAAAAAAAAAAGGTTTGTTTTAAGACTTGTTTTCTTATCATTTCAGGTGTATTCCTGTCGGCTAGGCAGCGAGCAGGACACTGCTCTTTCTATCATCGATCCAGTTAACGTGCAGGTTGAACTCTGTGGCAGTCCATCCTATCAGAGCAGCTCCGGCCTGCTGGATGCCTTTAACATAGAAGATTTTCCTCCCTTGCTAGAGGTAAGTCTACGCCCATAAATAATTTTTAATTCCACCAGTCTTATTTCCTTCTTTTGGAATATTCTTGTCGCAACTTGCCTTCACAGATCCAGTTTCCTGCTCTGGATATCCGGCTGTCTTACAATGATGTGCAGCTCTTTCTGGCCATTGCTAGGTCCATCCCCACTGGCTCCCCAAGTGTTGCTGACACTGCCCTTGCCTCACAGGCAGCCCAATCCTCTGAAAGTCCAGAGACTACCACCAAAACAAAAGACAGCTTCAGACATAAGACAGAGGCCCTACTAGGTATGATAGTCAGAAAATCATGCTATTGTGATTTTCATAGAGGTTTGATAATTTCAAGGCTTAATTTATTAAAATGCTGTGTTTGTCATTTTAGAAATGCAGCTAACACGACTCCAGGAACTGGGATTCAGGAGGGAAGACTGCAGACGAGCTCTCATTCATTGCAAAGGTAACATGTTGTATTAGTTTGAGTACTCTGTATGTAACTTGCCTGTTACTTAAAACCAGATAGAAATGTGCAGTAGAGATGTTGACGTGTGAGATGTTGTTGCTTTAGGTCAGTTGGATCAGGCTGCTACATGGCTGCTAGAAAACGCAGAGAGCACTTCTGGTAGGAGTCCAGCCAACTCAGATTCAGGCTCCCACTCAGCTCCCTCTTTGTCTGGAGTGGAGGTCAAGGCCGAGACTGTGTGCATCTGTTTCATCGATGACTGTTTGGACTGTGACGTCCCCCTGGCTGAACTCACCTTCTCACGTGAGATAACGCCTCCTTTCTCGTTAAAAAAAACAAACTTTTTTTCATTTATGCATTTTCAACTGAATAATCACAAAAGTTAGAGAGAAGAGGGTTGTGAGTCATTGTTTTTGCCTCTGTGTTATTAAAGGGCTGTCTGTGCTGCAGAGAATTGGATCTACACAGGAAGGAAAAGCTAGTTTCACCCTATCAGGAGATTACTACAACAGGGAGCTCTCAGGTAAGTTTAAAAGAGAATATACTGCACAGAATTGGTCATTTGCTCAGTCCACCTACTTCTACTCCCAATCAAATGGTTTTAAACATGTGGAATTCTTATGAACTTCACTTTATGATTATTGCCAGTTGGAGGCCTTTATTCAACTAAATAAATAGTTTTCCCCCACTAAAATAAAATAACATGGCCATAACTTCTCAGTAAATGGATAAAAGCCCAAAATAGTTGAACTCTGGCAGATCTTACTAATCTCTTGTAGCACAGCCCAGTCTGGGTGTTTCGATTATGCGAAGCAGGACTGCTATTAATCTTGAGGCTAACAACGTAAGATTTTTTAAATTATTTTTTTATAACTTTTTTTTACACCCATCACCTTTAACCTGTTTCAAATAACATTAGACTTGCTGACACTGTTGATGGTTTTAAATCTAGACTTGCCATGTTAGTCTTTTTTTTACAGTTCTTGATCATATTTCTAAATAAATGTATTGCCAAAAGTAATATTATTGTTCTTAATAATTAATGTTTTGATTATTATTATTATTATTATTGTTGTTGTTATGTAAAGGTTTAATTGAGCATTCGTTTGGAATGTAATGCAGAGGTGACATGAAGGTGTGTCTGTGTGTATGCAGGCTGGGAGCCATTTATCGAGCCCTGGCCCTGTGTTCTGGATTGGCAGCAGCAAGCAGCCGGCCGGCTCCATCCTTCTCGCCTGAAACTGGGAGTACAAGCCAAGCAGAGACTAGACATGAACATCACCTCCGTCTTACTCGGTAGCCAGTCTGGGTCAAGCACCTTATATATCTGCCTTCTTTTCTTTAACTGTTTACCTTCATATTTATGAGTGGTGTGAGATTTTTCTCACCCTGCTGTGGGCCTGTCGTTCTGTCCTGCAGACCAGTACAGCACCACCAAGACTTCGTGGTTAGCAGACTACTGCAAGGAAGACGAGCAGTCGCCACAGTCCTCTGCCTCCGTGTCTTGGATGGGCTCTTCTGTGGACCCCCCCACTTTTGGACAGAGTGAGTAGCAGGCATGCATTCAATCTTGAC
This sequence comes from Leiocassis micropogon, assembly GCA_028565275.1. NCBI lineage: Eukaryota > Metazoa > Chordata > Actinopteri > Siluriformes > Bagridae > Leiocassis > Leiocassis micropogon. The sequence goes on from JAOVVA010000019.1 coordinate 9,512,107, forward strand.
TCAGAGGGAAGGCTGGGAAACATTCTGTACACGTTATCCCACTGGGAGATACATTTTCTCTTCATTTCTATCGAGTGTTCCGAATGTTTGTTTTTTTTCTCGCCACTGCCGCCTTTGGGTCTAGACCTGCATTTTTTTAAAACTGGTTTGTGGCGACTGTTAAGAGTGTAATAAATTCATAATAATTAATAAACTGAATTCCAACAACATTTTTTGGGGAATGTAATGACTTTTGTTTGAATGCAGTTTAGATGTGTTTTTGTGTTTAAGTAGGGTTGAATCCAAAGAACGAAGGTTTCAAAAGTTCTGAAATGTACATACACAGACTTTTTTCCTTTTAGTACTCCAGGTCTGCATCTTCCTGCATGTCTTTTTCTATGTGTCCTAACTTGCACGTCTGTTTCTCTCTTCTTGTCCTCTTAACCTTCCCTCTGTGCTGTCAGGTGTTCCTCTTGCTCACCTTAGAACTAGGAGCACTGCCAGCTTGACTTGCCTTGAGCAACAGGTTCAATCCCGAGGTACAGGTTATAGACTAAACGAAAAATTTTAAGCAAGCCGATAGCCGTCGTATGATGATGATGATGATTCTAAGATATTTTGTCATCTAACTTCTTCTCCTCTGTAACATTATAATTGTTCTTTCTTACTTTATTTTCTGGAGTCGATGTCTAAGCAGCATGTTTTGATTTCTCTAGCAGGTAGCGTTTATTTCATTTGCACCATCACCATTTTGAAAACTTTGAAAGTCATTGCTGTTCTATCGTAATATGCTTTCTTGACTAGAGCTATGCCTGTGCATGTTCATTATTTCTAAACAAAAATGTCCACGCTGTGATTTGTTATATGTAACTTATCTTTCATGTATAAAAGTGTTCTTTTTGTCAGCGTTTTGCTAATTACTTCCGTTCTTGTGATTTAAGCGGATGTGAAGTTGTCTAAAAGGAGGCAGCCCTTCATTCCCTACGCCCTACGCAATCATACTGGCTGCACGATGTGGTTTGCCACTCTCACCACCACCCCAACCAGGTCAGAACAGCTAATTAAGTCAGTAAGTCTAAAGTAACACAGAACTGTTTGGTAAACATGATCCTTTTTACTGTATGTCCACAGGGTGGCACTGTCTCACAGCAGTAGCGCTGATTCTATATCGGATGTACACGGGCCCGGGACAGATGACACACATAACATCAGTCAGTGGAGAGAGGTCCTGCCAGGGGAGGAGATTCCGTTTGAGTTTCAGGCCCGTGAGAAACTTAGACACAGGTGTGTGTGGCATACAGTACATCTGGATTCAGCTGATGCAAAACAATAAAATACCTGGATCTTCTGATCATAAGATTTTTCTTGCGCCTGTGTTTTTAGATTTAAATCATACTTTGCAAGCTCACTTTGGTAACTATTTGCTTTTTCACTGCAAAAAACTGATTTTTTGCTTTCCTGCTTTTAGACATACCCATGAGCTGAAGCTGCACCAGCTCCTGGTACGTGTCGGAGGCTGGGAGCAGGTGAAGCCTGTCTCAGTTGATAAGATAGGCGTGTTCTTCCGCTACGCAAATCCTGATCGCAACAACCCCTCCAACACGGTAATGTATATTATACTGTTATTCTGTTTTGTTTTGTTTTTTTATAATGTAAGATGATTCACTGTAAATTGCCCAGGTCCTTAAACTCATAACATACCAGTCTTAATGCTGTTCTTCTGTATTAATATTTTATTCCTTCTTTTGTGGTGTCTAGGTTGGTAGTCCTATCAGCAGAACCAACATCATACACCCCCATGTATATGTAAGTTACAGTTCTTTTTTTTTTTTTTACCTAATTAATCGTTTTTGAGTTTAATTAATCTTTAAGCTCCTGATATCATATACAGTTTTCAGCCTTGCCTCCTGTTAGAGTGGTGTTCGCCATCACTATGGAGGGTAGCGCCCGCAAGGTAATCACAGTACAGTCTGCTCTCATGGTGAAAAATCGCTTGGAAGTACCCATGGAGATACGACTAGACAGCCCTTCTGCTCCAGACAGTGAGTGTCTACCTGTTCTTTTCCTTGTGTCAAGTTGTTCTCATTAACCTTAAACATGGAACACTGTTAATAAAGCTTATGAAAGATACCAGGAAAGACCCTGATTGATGCAAATTTATTAAATTTGGATTAAATCTACCAACAGAGCCTGTCGTGCTACCACCTGTGCTGCCTGGAGAAGCTTTGGCCATCCCTCTCCACCTGACTTCATGGAGACTCCAGGCTCGGCCTAAAGGTTTGGGGCTGTTCTTCTGTAAGGTTCCCATCCACTGGACCAGTGTGGAGCGTCCTGGCGAGGTCAGCAGCAGCAAGAGAGCGTGCCAGTCAGCTGACTTTGATGACCAGAACAAGCGTAGTTTCAGGTAAATAAGGGTTTGATTTAAGAGAGGTAGGATTGTGTTGAAACTGAATTCAGTGACAAGTTTGTGGTGTATTTTTTTTTTTGCTTTTTTTTTGGGTGTCCTGTTTAGGTTTTGTGTGGTGATCAAGAAAGAGAACTATCCTGATCAGCAGCCAGCTAAAATGGTCACTGGTAGTTCTAAGCAGATTTACAGACAGCCAGGTCATACCGTCTACCTGTTACCCACCTTAGTATTGACTAACCTGCTTCCCTGTGACCTCAACTACTACATCAAAGGGACCTTAATCAAGGGAACCATGAAGCCTGGTAAAGAGGCAGTGCTCCATGGTGCAGACACCTCACAGAATATAGAATTAGGTAAGTCGTATTGTTAAAATATTTTTTTTTATGAATGAGTTATTTTTGTTTAGTTAATGCTATACATTTTTTGTTAGATTAACTTGTCTGTTTCTTACAGATTTCATGCTAATAATTGTTTAAAATTCTCTTTTAAGCAACTTTTCTATGTCCATAAATGTTTATAAAACACTACAGTATTTCTTTATTTTTGTTTTACCGATTCTCATCAGCATAATGCGCTGTAACCCTGAGCTTGCGTTCGCTTGCGTTCATTAATCTTACTGAAGATTCAAGGGGACAAACTAGGAAAATGCTTTCCTTCTATTATAAAAGCGACGTTTGCAGCATTAAATGAGAATCACATATTCAATGTTTATAATTTAATAGTCCGTCTAATGTAACATCCTGTGTTTAAACACACTGACAGGTGGCCTTGCTCCTAATCCTTACCTCATCTATCTCAGGTGTTCTTCTGGAGAACTTCCCAGTGTGTAAGGAGCTGTTGATTCCCTCTGGCACTCAGAACTACGTGGTGCGCATGCGTCTGTATGACATGAACAAGCGGCTGATGTGTCTCACCATCCGCATCATTCTTCGAGCAGAGGGGGCGCTCAAGATCCTCATCTCTGCTCCTTATTGGCTCCTAAACAAGACAGGTACACTACCCAGCAATCTAACTACTAAAGTGCAATTATTGGAATTAAACATGATGTAGTTGTCTGTTTGACTCCATTAACACACTTTGTATCACGGGCTGCAGGGCTGCCTCTGGTCTTCCGCCAGGACAACAGCAAGACAGATGCCGCTGGGCAGTTTGAGGAGCATGAGTTAGCCCGGAGCTTGAGTCCACTCCTTTTCTGCTACACGGACAAAGAACAGCCTTTGATGTACGTAAACAAAAGTCAATAAAATGTTTGCTGTTGATCAGTCTTCCGTTGTACTTGATCTGACATCTTAATTCCTTCTACCTGTCCTTCTTTGTCTAACTGTCCATTAGGTGCACTATGCGTGTTGGTAAAGGGATCCACCCTGATAGTGTTCCAGGTTGGTGTCAGGGCTTCTCACTGGATGGTGGAAGGGGAGTCCGAGCAGTTAAAGTAATCCAACCTGGGAACAGACCAGGGCTCATCTATAATATAGGTATATTCAGGAATATTCTCTTATCTCTGTGTAATATTTGTGTAATATTCTTTTAGTAATTTAGCCATTTTGAGTTACATGATTTAACTGTAATGATGTGATTTTGTTAAAGGAATTAATGTCAGAAAAGGGAAGGGACGCTACCAGAACACCCACATTGCGACTTTTGCACCTCGCTATCTACTGGACAATCGATCTTCGCACAAGCTGGCTTTCTCCCAAAGAGAGTTTGCTAGAGGAAAGGTAAAACGCAGTTCTTTGTTGTTGTTTTTTTTGTTTCTTTCTATTGCATGCCCGTATGTGATGCAAACTGTTTTATATATCATACACTATAGGGCACGGCAAATCCCGAGGGCTATATCTCCACTCTGCCAGGCTCTAGTGTGGTGTTCCACTGGCCCAGGAATGACTACGACCAACTGCTTTGTGTCCGACTCATGGATGTACTTAACTGCACCTGGTCTGGGGGGTTTGAGGTCAACAAACCCAAATCGTTCCATGTCAATATGAGGTAACTGTGATTCGATTAAACAATAATGTCAGTTACTAATAGCAGTCAAAAGGTACTGTTATGCATAGTATTTCATATGTAAAATGAATAAATATGAATGTTTTTTTATGCATTTGTTTAGGGACACATTAGGCAATTGTTACTTTCTCCTTGCTGAAATTGCCTTGAAAGGAGCAACCTATCATATTTCATTTAGTGACACAGACCAGTTGCCTGCACCTTTCCGCATAGACAACATGTCAGAGGTGAGCGATTATTTCTTTAGACTTCGACTTGCTGCATCTCTGAATACGTCAAGTGCAATTTGCCTCACATGAAGAATAGAACGCCTCCTTTAATTATTTTGTAGATGCTTATATTTTCTGTGCCAGTCTACTGTAATATACTAATTTGAAGAAGATTTAGCTTTGAACTTGTTGTATTACTTCAGGTACCGATCCAGTTCTGGCAGTATGAAGTGGCAGATATCAGACTGCACACCGAAGTGAAAGCTGGAGCAGTACTGGACTATGCCTGTGACGAGCCTGCTCTTCTTCCTTACCTTACCCTGATTGTAAAAGGAGCTGGCTCCTCTGAGGTCACTGCTGACATGAACTGCTTCAGAGAGTACAACAAACTCTACTACGAGAACTTCATCTACATCGCCGCAACTTTTACATTTTCTCAGTGAGTTCCCTAACAGACAGATGTAAACTGGAATGTGATATGCATTTCATACAGTATACAGCTTGTTGCTACTCTTGATTAAGGATTTGCTTTAATCTAAGGGATGCGAGTAAAAGGCCAGGAGCAATGAAGCATGACGCCAGCTGTGCTGAACTAGTCCTTGATGTTGAGACAAAGACACAGAGAGTCATACTTAAGAAAAAGGTGCCACTATATTCACTTTTTCTATTTGTGCTACAATTCTTAGCAGACTCGTGTCTTTAACAGTCTTGATTCTGGCTTTTGCAGGAACCAGGAAAGCGCTCTCAGCTGTGGCGGATGACCGGAAAAGGAATGATTTGTCATGAGGGCTCATCTCCCCCTCAGAGTAAACCTGCCCAACCCCGCCCTGTTGAATACTGCATGGTGCTGGACATCGCTGGGCTTGCTGCAGTCACAGACAACAGGTCAATCAGCGTGAATTTATTTAGTTTTATTTATTTGTTTTTTTTAAACAAATTTTTTTATATAGCATCAGTGTAATATCTGCTTAGTTTAAAAAATTGAACTGAGATAGAACAAAAGATTCAGATGAATTGTTGCCCAGAGATTTGAAAAATACCCACATTATCAGACAGGCCTAACCCCATTCAGTAATGCGTGTTTGAAAAGATATACAGTAGTCATTGTTTAATAATGGTCATAGTAGAGAAATGCTTTTGAAAAGCCCTCAGCTTCACTGTTGTGATTGCTATCTAACAGCTAGCCGACACCCTTTGTTACAGTGGCTTATATAAAGGATGGACTATTGAAAATCTTTTATGGACTATTTAAACAAACTATTAGTCACCATGATTAATTCTGATATGCGTTTATTGGAATTGTAGGCTGCTTGTACAGGTTTAATACAACATTACAAAACTGAATAAGAGCAAAAGTATTCCTTAACTCTTATTTTAAATTACGGATGTTCATTTGTATTTTATTTATTTTACAATATGGCAACAGACTTAAATATAAGCATGCATTTGTGTTTTTTTTTTTAGAGATTTATAGAGTTTGTGCCTTCTGTTATCATGATTTTCATCTTGCCCTTTGTTTAACTATCTGTCTTTCTGTCTGTATGGTCATGCAGCTTCGAACCATTGATGCTAAAGCGACCAGACCCTCGCCGCAGCACTACCCAGACATGGCACTTTTGCTCTGGCATGCTGACCTGTGGCTTACCCAGACTAGTGGTGCAGGTCTGTCTCTTTTTTTTTTTCTTTTTTTTTTTGATCTACCATCTGCACGCATCAAATTCTCAGATTTTTATTTGAGTATTACATTAGCCTGTTATTTGTGTGACCTTCTCTTCAGGTGAAGAGAGGAGTCTCAGGTCTCTATGACGGTGCAGAGGTAGTGCTCGGGCCAGACTCAGGACTGCTCGAGAAGCCTCCAGGACAGCAGTTCATTAATCAGAAGATGAGGCCTGGCTCTGGTGTGCTGTCTGTGCAAGTTATCCCTGATGGCCCCACTCGTGTGCTGCAGGTGCACAGTTGATGATGTTTTATTGGGTGGAATAAATATTACCTGCTCAGTTAGCTCCTGGCTTGTTTGTGTTGTTAGACTAGACAGTTTTGTTTTTCTTCCAGATCAGTGACTTGAATCAACGCCGAATTAACAGAACGTCTCCCAGCACAGAGGAGAAGGAGAACAAGGAGAACACCCAGAACAAGGATACAGAGGAGGAACTCGAGGTTAGTTATATTGTTGTTTTTTTTTTTTTTCCTAAATAGTTTTCTGTTATGTACTGTATATTAACTTAAGGACTCGCATAAAATCAGTGATCCACACCAAACCAAAATCAACTGCAGGTACAAGCACAATCAGCCTGATTAACATTAAAAATTGAAAGTTATAAATTACATTAAAAATGTCTACTTAATAAAATGAGGAATTGTCACAGATGTTAAAATAAAAAAAATTAGTTCTGCAATAAAACGCTTCACAAACAGTTAACATTTGTACCCCTGAACAAAAACTGTTTTCTGGCACAAGTGGTGAGAATACTGAGAGAGAGATAATAAGCTGAAAGATCACAGTTTTAGGATTGCACAAGTTAGCAACTATTTCTGCTTTCCACATTTCAAAATCACCAGTAATAATTATTATCATAACAGCAATCAGCTAAATCAAAGAAGCCTTTTCTGAGAGCAATTTACAAAACACACACCCGGACTTCATTAGAAAGCATCATTAATGCTGCAGGTGTCATCATGTGTTAGAGTCAGATAAGACTGGGGAAAAATAATAATAATAATGGTCATGCAACAACCTTCAGTCTTTAATAATAATACTAAAAAAACCTTCATAAAAAAGAGAGCCCCTGATACCTTGTGGAAAATATGGATCAGGACCATTGGGATATGTTTTATGGTTTTCATATGACAATTGATGGGATTATAAATTCTCCATGATATTTAAGCAGAGTATCTTGCCACTGCCAAGATTTTTAAAGTAGATGTATTAAACATCATGGATAAATATAATATATTTCCAAATTAATCAAGAAAAGGTTAAACAAAGAACAAAATAAATGCTTTCATGAATAGGAAATCTAGCTATGGGGACCAAAACTTTTTTGCACCAGGCTGAAACATCAACAGCAGCTGTAAACATGTTTATTTCTGTTATAAAATTAGGCATTTTAACATGGGATTGACTTCACACATTTACATTTTTTGTAAATCCTAAACGAACTCATTTTAATTTCAAGTAATTCCAAATGAGCTGTTTATTTTTTACATGGTACACAAATGTACGTGCATGCAAGTTCTCATTTTGCCTCAACATCACCATAACAACGAAAAGCTTGTTACTCAGCCATCCTAACTAGCATGACCATCTGATTATTTTGCCTGCATGCAAACACTGTTACTCAATAAAGCGTTCCTTTTGCTGTTTGCAGGTGTTGATAAACTTGGAAGATGGGATAGGTTTGTCTCTGGTAAACAAGGTGCCTGAGGAGCTGGTGTTCGCCACCCTGTCTGGCATCGATCTGCACTTTACACGCACTGCCACCAGCCAGGTCCTGGAGCTCAGTGTGCAGAACATCCAGGTGATAGAATAAAAAGCATATTTCATTGCAGATTGAGGTGAAAAGGAATATTTTTAACTTCCGGTGTCTTGTGTGTATCTCTCTCTACTCTTTCTCTCCTTCTTCTTTTCTCTGTGTCTATCCCTTAGGTGGATAACCAGCTCCTGGGCACCACTCAGCCAGTGATACTGTGTTTAACTCCCAACTCCAGCGAGAACGCCGTCATGGAATCTGGACCTGCACTCCAAGTCAATGCTGTCAAAGTTCCCAGCAGTCTCATGCTTACTGAGCTCTTCAAGGTAAATCCTCTTCTTTGTCTTGTCATGAATACTTTTACTAAAGTAATTAGTGAGTTCGTTATGAAATTATTTTCACACAGTTCTGTTTTATTATCACAGTGTGTTGTTGTGAATGATTTTTTATTCTTCTGCTTTACCTCAGCATCTTATGGTCACCGCTCGGCACTTCACTGTCATCGTAGAAGAGAAAATCTTGCTCAAGCTGCTGGCATTCTTTGGCTATGGGAAAACAGAAGGAGGTATGTAAAGTACTACTTACAAACTTACGTTTTAGTAAGATTATACTGTATATGACAGATGAACGGGGGTGTGTTTCAGAGGTCGAGAAGTTGGATGAGAACCTGTATGAAAAGGCCGGCGAGGAAGCAGGACCTCAAAAACGCTATTACTTTGAGAACCTGAAGATCAGTCTCCCCCAGGTTAAACTAAGTGTCTTGACTTCAAACAAGCTGTCTCCAGAGCTGAAGGTAAAATTAACACATTAGCATAGCATCAGCATAGCGACTCCCATTTTATTTTATTTATTTATTTTTCTGAAAATCCAAGCTTTCTAAATGGTAAAGCATAGGGAGCATGTATTGTATAACAACTTTTTATGCACACGTCCAGGGCTTGACACACTTCATCACATTTTCCAGTCAATTTGCATTTTACTGCAGGCAGCCAGGTCCTGGAACCGAGCAGGACGAAAATTTACGCGATTAAGCCAAGGAATTGTGAAGTGGTAACGGTGTCAATTACAGTAATAAAATTATATTTATTCGCTTTAATAAAGCATTTAATTTGGTATGCACCAGTGCAGGTTTGGCATGTTCTGATCCGAATGCTGAGGAATGTTGTACACAGATGAGGCCATAAATAGTTTTTAAACAAGTTGAAAGCACACCTAAGTGATTTGTATTTTGATAATATTCAGTTTCAATAACCACAGAGATATCTATTCTAGCAGCTATATTCAGTATTTGAAATGGGAAAAAAAATGCCTACCTACATTTAGTTATAACTACATAAAAGAAGGACACAATATTAGTTTTTTTTTTAATTTGCCAAATTGTGCCGTATTTTTCCTCTTGCAGATTGAAATGGATACACTACTGTATATATTTAAAAAAAATAAATTGAGTACTTAATGGACTGTGGATTAATTCTGTTTTTACTGTGTGCAGACTCTAAAGGGAACTCTGGGAATCCCACTCATCAGATTTGAGGATGCAGTCATTAACATGTATCCTTTCACTCGAGTCCACCCATACGAAACCCAGGAAATTATCATCAATGACATACTCAAGCACTTTAGAGAGGTATGGCTCTGTTGCATCATCGGTTTTTGTATTAACATTCAGGAGCCCATGCTGCTGCTGCTTCATTTTACATCAGATGTCTAGCAAATTTTTTATTTTTTTTATTTACCTGTACATTGACACCTTTGGTGCTGGTCTTTGGTGGCATGCAGGAGCTGATAAGTCAGGCTGCACAAATACTCGGGTCAGTGGACTTCTTGGGCAATCCCATGGGCTTGCTAAATGATGTCACAGAGGGTGTGTCTGAACTTATCAAGTATGGAAACGTAGGAGGCCTGATCCGCAATGTCACGCATGGAGTCTCCAATTCAGCAGCTAAGGTAATGCGCTACTTCTTGTAGATCCAGTAGTAGGTGGATATCTGACCATCACACCCGTATGTGGTGCTTCACTGATCTGCATTTGTGTGTCTTGCTCAAACTTTCGCCACAAATTTAGATTGTCAAGAATGTCTTTTTTTGTTTTTTTCAAAAAAATATTATTGAACAATTGTCATATATAAACATATCAAAAACAATAAATTAAATGTATTATTTTTACTAATATAGATCAAATGAAAAGAAAAATGAAAAACTCCCCACCCACCCGAACCTACACACACACACCCTAGCATCCTTCAGCTCAAACGAATATGTGTGAAATAGATTGGTCATACATACATTCAGGCAGTACCTGTAAGTTTGCAAAATAAGAAATAAATGGTTGCCATTTGTGAAAAAACATATTAGTAGAATCTCTCAGTGTATATTTTATCTTCTCTAGCTTAAGAAAAAATAATAACTCTTTAATCCACTGAGAGATTGAGGGACAATTAACGGACTTGCAATGTAAAAGTATTGTACGTCTGGCCAACAAACGTGATAAGGAAATAACATCTGTGCAGAACTTAATTGAACTGAATCATCTGTAATGCCAAATATAGCAGTTAATGGACATGGCTTCAACTGTACCCCAAGTATAGTGAACATGAGATTAAAAAAAAAAAAACTGTCCAAAAGTAGTGCAGGTTTGGGCACAAAAAGAACATATGACTTAAATTACTGTACAGGGAGAGGCATGACATCTGTCACATCTATCCTCAACATCAGGAAATATTTCAGCTAACCTTGATTTGGAATAATGGACTCTGTGCAAAACCTTAAACTGAATAAGACTGAGACGGCCGCAGAAAGAGCCGGAGCGTATTCTGTCTATGGCTTTCTCCCAAAATTCTTCACTGAACTGCAATCCCAGTTCATTTTTCCAAGCAGAACTGGTTTTAGTGATTTTACAATCACTTAAAGATAAAATAAAATAATATATTCTTGATATCACACCTCGCTAATACGGATTAACTGTGATCAGACTTTTCCATGCCTGCTTGGGAGGTATAGAAGGAAAATTGGGAAAACACTTGGATACAAAGCTGCGAACTTGGTAGGTAACGAAAGAAATGAGCTGCAGGCACCTCATACTCCGAGGACAGACTAGTGAAACTTTTAAATACTCCATCTTCATACAAATTATAAAAATCAGTGACGCCTTTGTCGTGCCATGATGAAAATGCTGAAACTAGAAGTGACGGGGGAAACAAATGATTTTTATGCAATGGACCCATTGCTGACGCAGATCCAAATTTAAAGTGCCGTCTAAACTGATACCAAATCTTAAGTGTATTAAGTACCACTGGGTTATCAGTGTATTGAGCAGGTTTGATTGGAAAGGAAGCGCAAAGTAGAGTTACAGCTCACAATATACAGGATGGTTTACAAAGACAGTAACTCTAATTTGCACCGTGGGGATTCAGATGAGTTTATCCTAAAATTAAATTTTTGAATATGTGCAGCCCAGTAGTAAATTTGAAAATTAGGCAGAGCTAGTGAACCACTAAGTGTACATCTCTGTAGTAAGGTCTTACGGATTCTATGAGGTTTCCCAGCCCGAAGAAAAGAGATTATGATTTTATCCAAGGAATCAAAAAAGGACTTAGGAAGAAAAAAAAAAAAAAAATTTAGGAAGAATGGTCATTTTAACTGCATTGATTTTTCAAGTTAAAGAAAGAGGCAAATTGCTCCATCCCTGAATATCAGATTTTACATCAGAAATAAGAGAGGAGAAGCTGGCATGAGAAAGGTCAGTTAGAGAACAAGTCACTGTAATACCAAGATATTTAAAGCCTGAACAATTGAGTTTAAAAGGCAGGTTTAGATGCTGAAGTTGTAAAG
>JAOVVA010000019.1:9537543-9555703 GCA_028565275.1 Leiocassis micropogon
GTATGTGAGAGCGAGAGAGCTTTTCATGAAATGTGCTTTGATGCCGTGTCTGTGTGTGGTCTGTTTGACTCTTTCAGTTGTTGAATTGACTGAGTTTGGGTTAAGACCTATCACATTTTTAAAACCTGGAGGTATAGTGCTAAACCATCAGCTTCATGCAGGAAATATGGTCAGAATAAAATAATGATGGGAAATCATCTAAACACTCAGGGAAGTTGCATCATGAAGAATAGATCACAGCTAATAGTGAAAGTAAGAATATTTTCTCACACACACACACAATGTGATGAGAACAGGATTGGGACGGAACATCTGTGTAGAAATAAGCAAACCACTTGACCTTAATAGGGAAAAATGCTCCAGTTTGCTACAGAGCATACAGATTAGACTTTGAAGCAGTGAGTTCAGATTGAGCCTATTCCTGGCTGATGGGCATGTCAGATCAAGAAGGAAAGTGATGCACCCATCATGCAAAGTGGCCACACTTCATAACACAGCCTCTGGAGGCAGTATTATGATATGGGGTTGCTTCAGTTGGTCAATAATGTGATCGGCTGATTTAGCCTGAGCAATGTGGGTTGGCAATAAGATGAAGTCAGCTGATGACCTGAATGTACTGAATGACCAGGTTATTACAGCATTTTACAGTATCTCCCCTGATGGCACAGTCATATTCCAGGACTCAAATTGTGGAAACAATGATTCTAGGAGCATAAGGAATCATTTTTACACATAAATTGCTCAACACATTGCAAGCTGTAATCATTTATCAGAATAGCAGTTAAACAAGATATTGGTGTGTGCATTTCATTTTATTATTATTATTTTTTTGCCCAGGCAGGGTACAATAATTCATACTGTATCTTTCATCTTCTTATGTCACTTTAGCTTTATTGCTGTGGAGCCCATAGACACCTACTGTGTGCTCATCTCCTCTAAAGTTGTGTACTTCTTGAAGCCCGGGGACTATGTGGATCGGGAAAGCATTTTTCTAGAGGTAAAATATGATGATCTTTACCACTGCCTGGTGTCCAAGGATCGTGGGAAAGTGTATGTTCAGCTCACCAAGAAAGCTGAAAACACTAGTAGTGGGGTAGCCATTCCAGGCCCATCGCATCAAAAGCCCATGGTAAGAAAGCCTTTTATTTATTCTGGATGTATCATGATAATTTATTTTGCGAATAAATACACTGTCCCATGAGCACTCTTTGTCTTAAGCACATCTTAAAGCGCTGATCCTTTCTTTACACCAGGTCCATGTACAGAGTGAGAGTCTGGCAGTGAAGATCTCACAAGAAATCAACTATGCCAAGAGCCTTTACTATGAGCAGCAGCTCATGTTGCCGCCCAGCGAGAATGAGGATAGTTTACTTTTGGACTCCTGATGACGTAACTCACATTTGGTAGATGTCTGTTTGTTTTTTTGTTTTTTTGCACTGATTTTTCGGCATACATGAAGTGAGTAAACAAATTTAGGTAGACACGCTCTGACTGAAGGGATTGTTTCAACTAGTCTACTGTAATATTCTTCATCAAGCACATTTAACCGGAAGATATGCAAGTTTTTACTCCTCTGTTAAACATAGAAGATTGTTATTTTGTTTTACAGATGTTTATATAGTTTGTGAGTGGTTAATGTTGCTAAAATTATGCATCTAACCAATCTTGTACATGTTTATAGCACAGTTATAGCCAGTACAGTATGTCATGTACATGTTATAGAGAATTTTGAGGGAAAAGATAAATGTACAAAACTGCCTTTAAATAGATTTCTACGTATATAAATGGGAGATTTCTGTGGTTGAGGAAATTGCACTGGTCTAGATGTAAGAAACTGCTGCTGCCCTGATTGCTTACTGTAGCAAATGTACAATTACAGTGTGTGTGTGTGTGTGTGTGTGTGTGTGTGTGTATATATATATATATACACACACACACATGATTAATAGATACAGGGAATTGTAAATATATCTCACAGCACATTTAACATTTAACTCATCATACACAAAAAAAAACCCTGACAAAGAATCCTCGTAAAATTCTATTTATTTATATCTTTTGTTTTCTTTATATAATCTATTTTCCAGGATTGTGGCATTTGGGGGGGAGAATCATGATGGTAATAATTTAAACAGTATGCCTACTGCGTGAAACACAACCAGTTCACCCAAGTCTATAGCACAGAATGTTATGAGACTCAAAAATAATAATTTAATCACTACAATTTGTCATATTAAATTTGTAATTTAATACTTTGTCATTTAGCTTGGACATGTTCTGCATAGAGGTTACTACAATTAAGTGATTGGAAGTGCAAGATTTTGTGCCTTTTTGTTGCTGCTGGATTTTTTTGTTTGTTTGTTTTTAAAAGAATTTTTTTGCTGTCATACTTTTTTAGAACCTCAAAATGTATACCTCTGATTCTGATTTCTCTTTATCGATTGTCCACCACTACATTTAATTGTGTGGTAGTCTGGGAAAACCCTTCATATGCGTCCAACCTGGATATTTTCTACAAAGTAAAATTTTGAAAAGTGCTAATTATTCTGAACTGAAAATGACTTTAATTATGGTGATGCCCAAGCTTCAATTCCAATGAAACACACCAATAAATTTATCATCTAAAACATAGATTGATTACTGGCCTGCATCAAGCAAAGAGAAAGAGGGTTTGAAATTATCTAAATTTTGTTAAGGAATCCTTAAACCTGGAAAGATATTGCTGCCCCTTAGTATCATGGAAGAAATATGCGGTCAGAACAAAATCATGAATAGAAATCACTTAAACACCTGTTGAAGTGGCATTGTAGAAACAATCAATAGTAGAAGTCGGAGCTAAATTGAATGTTTAAAGTAACTGACACATTTACACATGCACAATGCGATGAGAACACAGACTTGGGAATAAACAGCTGTGTGGCCATAAGAAGTGCACTTCTTAGTGAGACTTATCAGAAAAAAAGATTTCAATTTGTAGTTAGCACTGTCGCCTTGCACCTCCAGGGTCCGGGTTCGTTTTCTGGCCAGGTTCCATTCCCGCCTCTGTGTGCATGGAGTTTGCAAGTTCTCCGAAAAAGCGTTCCCAAATTGACCGTAGTGTGTGTATATGCATCCATATGTGTGTGTGGATAAATTGTCCACCCTGTCCGGGGTGTACCCCACCTCGTGCTTTAAGTCTCCTGGGATAGGCTCTAGGTTCCCTGCGACCCTGTATATAGGATAAAGTGGTATAGCCGATGAGTGAGTGAGGGAGGACAACGGTTGGACATTGGAGCGATGGAAAAAGGTCATGGGGTCTGATGAGTTCAGACTGACCCTATTACAGAGTGTTGTGCATATCAGGGTAAGAAGGGAAGCACATGATGCAATGCACCCATAATGCAAACCGTAGTGGCGACTGCACTGTGTGTTATGATCTGGGGTTGCTTCCGTTGGTCAGGTCTAGACTCAGCAATGTTATGGTCAGCTGTCATAGATGGTGCAAATGCTTTTGTTTGTTTTGATAATAATGTGACAGTACAGCAGTATTGCAGCCATTTTGACAGCCGGTACATGTGTAAAATCAAATCTGACCCGACTTTTGTACATTTTGCTGCAGCACATAATAAAGCATTTAACAATCTGATCAGAGCATGACATTTATGCTTCATGCAGTGTGAGGAAATCACACCTCTCCAGCAAGGTTTTAGACATCATTAGTTGTACTGATTGCATGTACTGCTGTTTGTTAAACTAGCTCATCACCCAGCATGATTAAAAAAAACAAAACAGCCACAACCTTTTTTTTTTTGTTGTCTTCTTAAGTAGCAGAAGAATAGCTTACTGGCCTTTTTTTCAGAATTTTGCCACAGTGAAATCCCACAGGTTTTCCCAGACCATCACATATTAAGATGAAATAGGCAAATCTACTGAATAACTGCACTCTGACAATTAGCTGAAAACCTACTTTTTTCTGCGCATTGTTTTCTTTTCTATTTGTATCATGCCACTGCTATTAAAATTATTTAAACTACACTGACCTATGCATATATGTGTAAGTTATGTTTACAAGTTAGTCATTGTATGTTAACAGGTTTACAAATGACCAAAGACAAGATTTGAAATGTATTCGATCATCGTTTTCTTTCATACCCAGCTGTGTGTATTTGAGGTCATGAACCGTCTACCAAATGTTCCAAACGTAGAAGAAGATTGCCCGATTTGAGTCGCTTTTTTTTTGTTTGTTTTTTTGGTTATATTACTAAAGTTAATTAAATAGGAATCCTGTAATGCTTACTTTAGTCAACGTGAAAGTTTTTCAGTAGGAAAATCAACATGTATGAAGGAACTCTTGTTGATTTCTTCCACATAAGCAAGTTGAGTAAGAGGACACGTGATGTACAAGTTCGGTACAGCAGTGAGAAATTTTACAGGAAAAGACAACTGCCCAGAATTGTCAGGTGAATCACACATTGTATAAATCTCATGTTGTTCTAAGTGTATATATTGTAAATCCTAATAAAACATGGTTTTTAGATTCAGATGAAGCTTTTTGTTTCGTTTTGTGCCTTGTATTACTGTGCTGTACTGTGCAAAAGCCACCCATCATTACTTAATATTTTGCTTTTCTTGAGAAATAATTCTCCAGGCTTCCTGAATAACTTTTTTGCCTCTCATTTCTGGAAAGATTTGCTCTCATTTTCACTCCAGTCCCTGTACCTGACCAGATTCAGAGGAATGTATTTTTGTTTGTTTTGTTTGATAAGCCACACATTGACCTATGAATCAGCTTTGCTCTTTTTTTAACTTTGTTTTTTGTTTTATAACTGTTGATCTTCATCCCAATGCTTTCTTGCAGACTTGTGTGAACTCTTTATAAACCCGGTGACGTATAACCTTCCGGCTTAATACTTCTTCTTGACTGACAATGTAATGGCGGCTCCAGGGTCTCCCCCTCACTGAGGAGCAGCTCAGAGAGCGTTTGTCTATCTTTCCCCCGCTTGCACATGAGGTAATGATGGATGTACACAATGCCAGCCGGCCCATGGAGCCCAGGCTGTTAACAGCGCCAAGTTTGACTTAAGGATTTCACTGTGTATCCTGGATAATCTGTCTAAATATTGTACCTTGCTATATCATGATCCAAATGGGTGGAAAAATGTTCATGGCGTTTCTTTCAGCATTCTACCTGATTTCCAGGGTTTGCTTGACATATCGGCTTAATGTGATTTTTTTTTTAATGTGTTTTGAGTGGAAGAATGTGTTTAAGAAATTGACTTGGTATTTTCAGCTGTTCAAACTAAAACATTAAACCTCAGCAAGACCCAAGAATGCTGTAAAGTCACAGCAATAGAATTTGAAGAAAAAGGTTAAATAAAACGAAACACGTTGAAGAGAAGTTTAAATGTCAGATTTAGACCGGAGTCATTTGATGGATGTAGCAACAAGCACATAATCATACACCTAGCTCATGTCCAGGACTAACATGTAACCGTATCAAGGTTATGTACTGTAACAGGGTTATGAAGTGTGACGTGCCCCCGCGGTGCCTCTGAACAGCCGATATGGTCCGTCTTTTCCACCTGTGCTGGCTCTCATGAAGCGTTTCTATTCCCTTGACAGAGTTCATCACAGGGTGAACTGTCCATCCAACAGCCTCCTCACATTAATCTCTTATTTGGCTAACCTTGCTCTGAACTCGCCCTCTGAGATTTGAGCCGACTTCTCCAACACACATGCAGCCCATGACACAGTGATATGTCATGATCCCACATGAACAACTTCCACTGGCAATGGTGGCTGGGTGGAGGTCCAAAGTTTTTAAAACGCTATCTTCAATTTCGTGTCACACTGGTTGGGGGGGGGGGGAAGGGGGAAAAAAACAAACTGAAAACTTGTGCATTTTAACTTTGAAAGTTTCTAATCAATTGTTCAGATTTTATTATAGTCAGGAAGGGACAAATATTACAGCCATAAACTTGTTTACATTCATGTGTTGTGCTTAAAATGAGTGAAATGTGATAATACATATTATAATGTGTCCACAATCGTCTGATCTTAAGTCTAGAAATGCATTTTTTTTTTTTTTTTTTTTTTTACCAACAGCACATTTGACAGAGCTAAAAACGATGAAGGTAAGCTATGATTATTTGCATAAACCCACTGAAAGTCATCCACTAGCCCTCCGGTGGCCGGCCCTTTGCAGCATGCTTTCCTGTTAAAGTACAGCCTGTGTTTTGACAACCCTACCATGAGCGCCATGAGCTTATATTTGGCCGGCCTGCGGCGCAGGAATGCTGACCATGAAATGCCTGTGAGTTTTGGCCTGGAAAGAACAAACTCACTGCCAGGGACGTACGTTTCTAACCCGAATAAATCCACACAAAATATTGCTCGCTGGCGCTATTGTAATATCAAATACTGTTTATTTAGTGCTGACATTAAAGTTGAGATATAGATACACTGGATTTATGTGCAACATGCCAGAGAAGGAACTTGCATCGAGTTACCTAAAATAAAAAAAAAGCATGTAAAATTAGTAATATTCTACAACTTTCACTAAATCCGTGGCATCTGTGTGTAATTCTACTTGTAGACTTCAGATGTTTCCAGGAAAAATCGATCAGTTATGCAGTCTGTATCCCCACCAAGCTCATGGTGCAAGCTTGTCAGCAAGTCTTTCAGTCTTTCAGACTAACATGTCAAAAGTTCCACCAGACGCAACTACGAATCATGACTTCATGATGAATTACATCCAATGTAAAATTTGTGCTGGATAAACAAGCCACCGTAATGCACCGATCCCCATGATCCTGAAGTCCTTAGCTACAACTTGTTCGCTGTTTCAGGGACACGGTGCTTGCGTTAAGTTTGATTAAAGGATTTTTCACATTCCATCCTTTCGTGCAATTATTTATTTAAGTCCGTCCCTTGAATGTGTTCATGCATGTGTAGCTTCCTGCGAACTTGTGGATTTCCTCTAGAGCACCCTGTGGCAAGAGGCTGTGGGGGGAAAAAACAAAACATTAAAGTAACTCAAGTGGTTATATGGACACTCCTTTTTCTGAAGAAATTAAAAAACAGTGTTAGAAAACCGACCTCTTAAGGATGACGAGAAAGTGCATGGTCCATGGAAGAACAACAAACGCAGTGTTAGTCCTGACTGCGTCTACGGTCCTGTGAGCGACCATTTCGGGATTCAGAGGAGGAAACAGCTGAGGGAACCTGCCGTTCAGAAATACAGAATGATTTGACCCCAGAGTGGAAATAATGATATTCATGAAATAACTTTAATTTGCATTTGGACCGCTTGCCCAGGTCATATTAGAGTACCTGACTCGCATGCCCTGGAACATCTCCGTGTCTGTGTGGAAGGGTAGTACAGTGGTGCAGTCCACTCCTGGACAGTCAAGCAAGCCGAGAGTCAGACTCTCCATGAAGGCGTAGGCTGATGCTTTGGACGTGCAGTAGTCGATGGCCCCAGGGATGGACGAGAGCGAGAGGATGGAGTTGATGCACACCACGTGGCCGTGGCGCAGCTCCAGCATGCGAGGCAAGAAAGCCTTCGTGGTCTGTTGGGGGAAAAGAGACGTTCCGCATTATTCAGCTTCTTCAGACTGTTCCTACAGCTAGCTTGAGGAATTTCTAATAAGGAATATACGGTGAGGATTGTTGCGAAGCCTTGGGATTTAGTAAGTCCCGAAAATCACGCGGCCTGCTAAACCGATTCGTTTAGCAGATGTTTGAATTTTGGCCATGTTTGGTGTTTGATCTCAAGTCAAAGGATTAATAGATTGTGAACTACTATTATTACATCTGTCCGCTGGCCTTGCCGTGCCCCAACATATCAAAGGCTCCTCTTTCAACCTCTTCATGTGTTTTAAATTAGGAGCTCAACAAATTAACTACCACCTTCTGCAGTGGTTTCTTAACATATATCGAAAGCATATGAACGTCACCTCTGATTATCGTCGCTTATAAATCTGTTACGAACAATGCAGACAAACATCGCGGCTGATAGAATCGATCAGATTTCCTCTAAACATTCCTGTAACTTCAGTCTCTGTGTTTTATTGGAAATGCAGCTCTGGGATGTATTTTGAAGAGCAGCCAGTTATCATGGCTGGGTTTGTTGTTTCCGAATGTCTCTATAAGGAGCCTCTTGATCGTTTTTTATATGAGCAATGTGATGTTTAAAACAGACTTTAATTCCCTCTTCTTGGCTATAACGTTGATTAATTATGAGGGGAATATTCCAAAACAGACAAAGCAAGCCAAATGATTGGAAAAGTGTTTAAATGAGTATGGGATGTTTTGAAATGCACAAAGAAGCCCATGTGCAATTGTTGGGTTCAGTAGAAGGTTACTGCAGGATAATACTGTTGCAAGAGAACAGAACGGGCCTGAACGCTGGCGTTTGTGATTTCGCTTACCCAGAACTGGCCGAGTGTGTTGATGTGCTGGGTTTTTAAAAGGGCATCGTCGTCGCTATTCATCAGACTTTTCCCATGAACCACTGCTGCATTGTTCACCAGAATAGTCACATCGCCAACCTTTTAAAGAAGCAGAAACATTCCAGTTTATACTCGTGCTGTACATCTGCACATTAAACATTCAAGACATTTCCTTCTTCTTCAGTTGACAAGTTTCGGTTTTACCCAGTGTTGGTACTCATTTTCCTGTCGACAACTTGTTCTATAAACCCTTCTCGTGCTGTATTACAACTTAAATGGAAGACCTGTTCACTAAATCTGCCTTCAGGTGTTCAGCTGTTGTAACTGAATTCCTTTAACCTAATGTTGATGAACATTATGTTCCACAAGGCACCGCCTTTTCACTGACTGAAATAACATTCCGCTCCTTGAAGGTGCAGTGGGTAGTGCAAACATGGCGTGTTTCACGTTACCTTTTCCCTCACCACCTTGGCCTGCTCGTACACTTCCTCCCTGTTTCCCACGTCACACACAAAGTAGTGGCATTCTGTCCCCGTCGCGGAGATCTCCTCGCACGTCTCTCGCAGGCACTTCTCCGTACGGCCCCAGAGAACTATCTGAGGGGAGAATCAAAATCAGAACAGTGCAGTTCAACTTGTTTGAGGATTCAAGGAATATACTCGAAGCTTTTCTCATCCTTATCATCATGCATGAGATTACCACAGACGAGGATTTCAACATGCGTCCGGTTGATTCACATCTTAGTAATGGAAGTTCAATTGAATTAAATTGTTAGTTATAATATTTGATTATACAGCACAAATTTCAGAGTTGTACAATGAGAGAACTCCAGTTACTCATTCTTTTTCTCAAGGTTTTTATTATTATTTTTTATCTATGAGCTATAAGACCAAAATTAAGGCATTTCTATGTTTACTTTGAACTGCACAACATTAACACATTTGACGTAATGATCTGACACAAATCTTTATTGACTTCCTCAACGACTGACCTTTGACTTTAAGTCAGTGTTGGAGCTTTTGCACCAACAGGTTTTCTTTCCTTTTCTTATTCCGCTGTGGAAGTTGCACATACACTACACAAGTCTTACATAGGACTTGAGGTTGAGCAACTCGAAAGTATTCCTTTAACACAACCCAGAACATACAGCGATCCCTGTGATCGCCAAAAATCATTACACAAACAAAAAGCCAGGGTTTCTTTGGGGGAAAAGTCCAATGATGTATTCCTGAATCTTTCTGCAGGAGAGCCAGTGAGAGTGATAGCAGACGGGGTCGGTCTGCGGGGGCTGCTCCGCTCACTGGCTATTAGATGTGTCATTCAGGGAGGGGGTCAGAGAAAGGTAACACAAGAATGAGTCCTCCTCCCTTGGCCCGTCCATCTTCATCTCTCTCACTCATACACAAACACACACGCTCAAAGGCATTACACGGTTCAGTCGCCTGATGAATTCTTTCTTGTCTGCTTAATATCTCGGCGAGCGAGAAGAGGAAAAACAGAAAGACAGAAATAGAGAGAGTACTTGGATCAGTAGGGAACAGGTGTGGGCTCTCGAAAGAACGGCAAGCCCTCCTGGCTCGTGCCCGATCAGTGTCGCAATCAACACACCCACACGCGCGCGCACACAAACAGCATCTGATTATCAGGAAAAGTTTAAGCAGCAGGGCCACTGGAGCAGTATCACTGGGGTCAGGCTTGGGCCATGGAGCTCCTGCCTCTGTGCGTTTACCTCAACATGACACCATTTACATACTCTACAGTTACCTTATGGGAAATCTGCTTTGTAGATAGATACACGCAATGGTTTTTCTCTTTCTCTTTTTTTCCCTTTCCTTCGACGAATCATTTGATGAATCAGTTTCCTAGGCATATGGATCCATCTGATATGTATATGAGTCGGCCAGGACGATATTGAGTAAGCATTAAAAATCTTTCCAAGAATCAAAGCAATATTTCCATTATGCTTTACAGTTCAGTACAGCAGATAAGCCGGAATGACTCTTTCTGACATGTGGGTGCCTGCTTCGTTTGGCTTACACACACACCCACACACACACACACACACACACACACACACACTCACTCAGCTCTATTCCTGTGGCTTTCACTTTGAGCCTTCCTGCAGCCTGCACAATAACACTGATGACATCACCGGCCCTACTCCACTAAAACTGGCTGACCTACCAATGAACTTGGCTGTAATAACCAATCTGTAAGGTGCTTTTTTGCCTACTTCACCACCTGCATGTGATCCATTCACACACCCACACCCACCCACACACATCCACAGATGTACACACCTACACTCGTGAGCATTCACCTTTGCTCACTTTGCCTCACACGCACAATCTTGTAAAGTAGAACAGTTATTCCTGCCACTCAGTCTCACTGGAAAACAAAACAAAACTTCCACCTAAATGATATCGGATATCATTCTGTAGGGTTTGGGTGAGAATTTGAAGGATTGTTTTTCGAGCTTTGAAATTTGACTGTGCTGCCAAGAAAATCGTAGCCACGATGCGTTTGAACTTTGGTGAACTTTTGGTTTAATGTAAGTTCCCCCCCCAAGCCCCCCCCTCGAGTACAGGGAAGTTATGAGGGAGAAGGTTAAAAAGTCACAGATCATTTAAACTCAACAAAACAGTCAGTCTTGCCTGTCAGCACTCCATTGTGGGGCATTTGTAAAGGCAGAAAGGCTTCGGAAACACCTGTGTTTGTGTGCCTGCAGAGGAGAATCTGAGGAGGCACATGAAACACAACCGAGTCTGCATTCATTGGACTCCAAGTGCTATGTCTAGAGTCTAGACACGTTAACTAATGCCATCACGTGGAGAAAGTATAGTGTGGATGCAAAACTTCTAAAATGAGCGAAGTGGTTACGACGTTGGACTATGGGGTTCAAGCCCCGCCACCACCAAGTTGCCCCTGTTGGGCCCTTGAGCGAGACCCTTAATTCTTAACTTCCTTAGATGTGTAATGACGTAAACATGTATGTTGTTTTGGATAAGGGCATCTGTTACTGTAGGTGGTCTAATGTAAATGTAACATAGTGGATATGTGGAAAGATTTTGTGCAACAAGTTCACTATTTAACTTCTTTTTTTTTTTTTTTTTACATTTAAGGGTATGTAATTATTGTTTTATGATCTGGTACACTCCTTAAACTGATATTGCATGCATTTTATAAAGAGCTATGCCAAAGTAGAGACAGATCTATCTATGTCAATACTACATATTACATACATTTTATAATGAGCTGAGCCAGGCCAGAATAAGCTGAATCAGAATGAGTTGAGCCAGAATAAGTGTGTATATATATATATATATATATATATATATATATATTTTTTTTTTTTTTTTTTTTTTTTTTTTCTTTGATCCTAGAGTGTTTCAAGTTTAAACCCACACAATCTACCCTAGCCATGAATTACCTGCCCATGCATTGTGGACCAACACTCCCCTATATCCCATATGTAGCACGTGAGTAGACTTTTAGTACCTTTTTGGCTCCCTGCTTGGCGAATTCTTTGGCCAAGTGTCTCCCGATTCCTCTGCCTCCCCCGGTGATCAGCACCACATCCACGCCGAGATCTTTGCGCTTCTGCGGCATCAGCAGACGCGCCGCGGCTTTCAGGACGCACAGGAAGATTTGGAGCGGGAAAAGCAGCGCGCAGCACAACATCTTCACATCCATCACGCTGACCAACAGAAATACGTCTAGTTTACGCGTGTTTGGAAGTCCTGAGCTGTCAGCGACTCTCGCTCCTGCAGTCAATATCAGGAAATCTCAGCGTCAAAAAAAAAAAGAAGAAAGAAACACACGCGCGCGCGCGTACGCACGCACGCACGCACGAACACTCGCGCGCGCGCACACACCTCCGGTTCGGTGGAGCCGACCTGTGAGCCAGGTGTCCCGGTGGAGCTGAGTGAAGTGTCTGACTGACTGACGCGCACTGAGACCGGGTTTCGAGCTGACGCACTGAAGTGAGAGAAGTGGGACGGTGCTCTTATGTACCGCCTCAGCATCAGAGATCAGAGCGCTCGCAGGCTGATGGAGTCACTGGGCACACTGAGGAGGACGCCTCATACTCTCAGGAGCTCATCACCACTGCATGGCTTTGCGCTTTGGCCATGGAAGTGAAACACACTCCACCACTGGAAAGTGATCGGAAAGTACTCTATATATTTATTGTGTGGTTGTTGTTTTTTTTTTTACCTGAGTGTTTCCAATACTTTCAAGCAGGTTAAAAAAAACAAACAAGATTGGAAATCATGATTTAAAGGATTGATTCCTCATTGACAAATCCCATTCTATACTATTCTAAGAAGTAGATCTCCTAAGCTAGTATGCCTTTTATAGGCTTTAACCAAGTAGAACCTGAAAATAATTCCTCCAGGGAGTCATTTCACATAGAACATCTGCTGTAGCTCTCTTTATAAAACTCTCAAAAGTTAATGAGCGATACCCCTGATTATGTTTTCTATTAGGGTGTTTTCTTTGTATGTGCTAGGTAGTGCAGTAATAAGACATGGTTCCACCCATTAACCTTTAGAACCATTCATTCATTCATTCCTTCATTCAATCAATCATTAATTCATCTTCAGTAACTCTCTTTATTCTTTATATAACCTTCTTTATATGACTCTCAAGGGTTCATGAGAGATACCCCTGATTATGTTTTCTATAAGTGCGTTTTCTTTGTTTGTACTAGGTAGTGCAGTAATAAAAAAAACTCTTCCATCCATCACCCCTAAGAGCTATTAATTCATTCAATCATTCATTCATTCGTTCATTTTCTGGAGTCACTTTATCCTGGTCAGGTTCATTGTAGATCTGGATGCCATACTGGGAATGCTGGGACACACCCTGAATGGCTTATCGGTTAATCACAGGACACCATGCACACACAATCTACATTCATTCACACTTAGGGGTAATTTAACGTTATCTGTACTGTCATGTGTGGCACAGTGGAGTAGTGGTGGAAATGACAACCCACTTTTTTCCCTCATTATTAGCCTGTTTCACTGGTCATGTAAAACGAAAGGGGTTAAGCCAAACCTCAGTTACTCAAAAATAAATCAAGTCGCCTATAAACAACAGCATAATGTGTTTAGTCCATGGAAAGTTCAGGAATAAAAAAGTTCTATGAGCTATAAATAGCACAACATTTGAATAGTTGGATTATGTTTATGAAATAAATCTGTACTGAAGGAGTTTGTGGAATTTCCATTTTGATCCAAGGCGCTGTATTATTTCTGTGCACTTAAAAGGATCTGTGACTGTAAAACATTCACAAACTCCTGCTGTAGAACAAAGTGTCCATTACAGATTTATTTTTTTGTAAAGGTTAAAAAGCAGGGTGGTTTTACTTCACACGCCAGGATAAATCTTAAAATCATTTTATTGGGAAACCTGTAAAGGTCCTCTGTAACCCCTACAGCACAGCATCTTTCTTATTCACACACATTATCTATTACATTGACCAGCAAATCCTGCCTTTTAATAAGAGTACAATCAACTTCTTTAAAAATAAGTTGAACTGACTAAACTTGCCATGTTTGTGTCTAGAAGTCTCTATTGCCATCTACTGGTCAGACCTCGCAAGTGACACCGATGTCAGGTCCATTGTATGATGGTCTAGATGGCAAGCGTGTGGTGATTTGCACTTCCATATATATTGTAGCTGACATGCACAGGTTTTCGTTCAGGAGCAAAACCGTGGCTCAGAAAGTCCTTGTTAAGTCTTTTCAGGTGAACAGAAGATGTCAAAGAGAGGAACGGTGCGCGTCTCTCCCGTGTATGTTCATGTAAACTCCAGGATCAGTGACAGCAGCAGTATGATGAGTGTGGGTCCAGATACACGTCCACTCGAGTCAGCAACTACAGGCCAGAACACAGTCATGAAGAGATGACACTGTTTAAGCACTGTTTTTTTTCCCATCCATAATGCAATTTTATCCATTACTGATTATGTTAATAGCATCACCATGTGCCTTACCATTTAAGTGCAGTGTCTCCTTCCTTATTCTTGGATTCTCTATACAAACAGAAAACAAATCGTAGGACAAAATACTGAGCAGAGCATTACATCTACTGTCCTAATTGATTTTTTTATATTCAAATCTAAATACACAAAGCATCATGTTTCATGTTTGAGTCTTTGTATAATTTAGGATGCATTCCATATCTATTGATGAAAAGTATATGTATTCAAAATATTCTCTTCAAACATATAATATTTTACCTATAAAGGGAATGCATGGTACCATATCAGACAAATATTATGTGAATCCTGTACTTCACTTAGCTTGAAAATGGTTATAATGTCGCCAGACTGTCAGTTTTTGCCACGTCTGCAGTCGAGTTAAGCCTTTATTGCTCACATATGCATTACTGCACGGTGAAATTCTTTATTCTATGCATATGCCAGCTTTGTTAGGAGTCTGGTGTCAGAGCGCAGGGTCAGCCACTATCCAGCACCTCTGGAGCAGAAGGGTATTGCGCAAAGGCACAACAGTGGCAATTTGGTGAAGCTGGGGCCTGAACCGCCGACCTTCTGATCAGTAACTCAGAACCTTAACACACTGAGCTCCCACTACCCTGAACGTGTTTTGGTTTCAAAATAAATGAATTTTTAAAATTGTATTTCAAAAGTCTAAAATACATAATTAATAATAGTAGTAATAATGATCATTGCATCATTTATTTTATCATTTGAATTATATGTAAGAGTCAGCCAAAAAAATGTATACACACTTCAGGAAAATCAAAATAGTATGATGTTTATAATATTAATATAATATTATTATCATCATAATATTATCATATATATCAATATATAACATATAGCAATACATTTCATATAAAAAATTGTTTTTATTTTCCTGAAGTGTAAACCTTTTCCTATTATTTTTTTGGCTGACTTATTTATATTATTTACATTTAAATTTTATTTGTATAGCGCTTTTAACAATTGTCATTGTCGCAAAGCAAAATTACACAATCAAAACAATATATATTGCTGTATATATACTGTACATATATCACAATTTATTAAACACTGTGCATACAATGAATGTTCTTTCGTTTTTAATTTATAATAGCGCATTGTCATTGACTATATTAATCGACTGACAATTTTGTCGCCTACATTGTGATGGTTTACAGATTCTTCTTTTTTTCAATAAATTATCTATTCAGAAATGATGTTAAACTGTTTATTAAAATGAGAAGTGGTCTACCCGGCAAGTCCTATCACTGAAATTATGGGTCAAAATTGGGAAATTGTCAACCGTGTTAGCCAGTAGTGTAGATAATCAGGCATCATTTCTATATCATTAGTGTTATGAGTCTACAAATGTCACAGCACACATTATTCACATGGCTACACTTTCACTTTCTCCCTCATCAACTCATTTTACAAATCCAACTGTTTTAAATAGATTAAAAAGAGGAGATACTGGGCTGGGTGTGATGCAGGAAGGAGGGGAGTGTACTTGGAGAAACAGCACTTGGCACTGGGACAAATCGTGTTTGAGTTGCAGGATGCAAGTCTTATTAGTAACATAGTTGACAAATTGAGTAGTGAAACCATCCTTTACCTTGGAAAAAGGTTTTGCAACTAGCAGATATGTTACACTGATAGAAAATGAACCTCGATTTGTTCTATTGAGAAAGAAACTTATTTATGTACTTAGAAATGTACTCAAAATAATAAACTTAATTATGTATCAATTTTCTTCTAAATTCCTTGAGACTAACGTGTATGATTTTTGCAATAATACATCACTGAGTGTGTTTTATTCTGTATACAAGTACACTATGTGTGTGTGTGTGTATATTTGTGATACCAACCAAAAACTATGAGGCGTGTGTGTGCGCTGGTGGAGCCTAGCGGATTCTCAGCGGTGCAGCGGTACATGGAGCTGTTCAGCTCTGCAGGCACTCTCTCGAGAACAAGCACATTGCCTTCCCGCGCAGCACTGCCGTCCAGCAGGAGTCCACCGACACGCGTCCATGTGAACAGCGGCTCTGGAAATACCTCATTCTGTACAGAATGCAAACACACAGAAATGTCCATCTTTTTCTTATCAGTCACAGATAGTACAAAAGTTTAGGTTAATAAGAGCTAATTGTATATTCCAGCTTAATCTTAGATTAGATAGACCTAGATATACAGTAGGTGTTAGATTTTGTTTTCAATGTTTTCATGCATTTGCAGAAAATAACAAATCCATTGTCAAGGTTCTTAGGTTTATGCTTGCATCCCACTAACACACCAACCCTGATATTTTACCTTTTTTAATCATTTTCTTTTTATGTCATTTGGAATATGAGGCAAAAAACATCCAAACCCATCAGTCCTAGTTAACAGGTAAAATATTTAAATTTATTCCAGGTTCAAAAAAAATTAAAAAAAAAAATATCAGGCTTGTTGTGCCCGTGAGATGCAAGGGTTGCCACATAAATCAAAGAGAACAGATATTGGATTTGTCATTTTTACTGCAAAAGCTGTATTGAAAAATAGAGCTGAAAACCGTGTAAAAAAAATCAGTGTTGTATTTCACAAAGTTCAGTTCAGTGTATCATGGAGAACAAAGAATCAGCAAGTATGAGACTATGATAAAGCTCATATACAGTGTGCAAATATATTTCAGCATTTATCAGAGGCTGATTTGATAGATTTACATTTTTTTTTTCAAATAACATTAAAATCCACCTTTATAATTCCAAATTATATTGTGGTCATCTAAAAAATATATATAATAATAATAATAGTAATAACAATAAAAAATGTGAATCAAGCATAACAACATAGATTGAGGAATCTTGATACAGATTTGTTCTTTGTAAATGTATTGAATAATATAGCTGAAAAACATGTACATAATCTGGCACCACTCTGTAATATACAAAGTTTCGAAATGAGCAAAAAGATTTGTAACCTAAATTTAGATTTTATTGGCTTTTAGAATCTAAGTATTTATGCTGACTGGACTGATGAAAGCTCTGCAGTGAAATTCAAGTCAAGGAAGTCCTACAACAAGCAAAAAAAAACAACTAAGGAAATTTAAGATTACTGGAACTGGGTTAAGAACGCTTCAACACATTATCAAAACCTGGAAGGTTGGTGCTGAACTGTCAACTTTGAGGATGAAATGTAATCGGAAAAAAAATAAATCATGGATGGAGATCACTTAAACGCTTGGTGAAGTTGAATGATAAAAAAAAAAAATCTACAGTAAAAACATTAGCTATGTTGTGAAAGTAAGAGCTTTTCCATACACACACAATGGAAAAAGGTCATGTGGTCTGATGAGTTCAGATTGACCCTATTCCAGAGAGATGGGTGCATCATGATAAGAAGGGAAGCACATGAAGCGATTTACCCATCATGCATAGTGGCCACTGTACAAGCCTTTGGAGGCAGTGTTCTGCCATGATCTGAATGTTCTGGGAGCATGAGGAGTTGTTTTTTACTCATGAACTGGCCGCACATTGTGTCCTGTAATCAAAGCTAAAGGTGATTGAATGAAATCTTAGCAGGTGCGATTTATTTATTTATTTTGGCCAGGCAGGGTATAGAAGTGTTTACTGAGTCAGAAAATCTAAGTAAGCACCAGAGGTGGAAAGAGTAATAAAATTGTGGTACTTAAGTAAAAGTACTGTTACTTTAGTGAACTTTTACTGAAGTACAAGTAAAGTTACCCTTATAAAAATCTACT
>JAOVVA010000019.1:9559571-9573485 GCA_028565275.1 Leiocassis micropogon
CTCGTTGTTGATATATATATATATATATATATATATATATATATATATATATATATAGTATAATTTATTAAGGATATGCAATTTTCACTTATGAGTTATAAAAGGAGTGTCTAAACATATCAAACTCTGCTTGTCACAGCATGTTTATCTAACAAGCATTACACACTCAATTAACAAAACAAGTTAGGAGAGTGGAATTAACAGCCGGCAAGCTCCCAAGAGAGTAAAACCAACAAAAATAGCAAGATTTAAAAAAAAAAAGAAAAAAAAAGAATGCATGCAACAAGCACTACATTCAGACCTGTATAGCAATGCGAGCAAGGTGGTTTTTTTTCATGTTGTTGATTCAATTCCAAAATTGAGCTAAGGTCACCTAGAACCAGAGTGTACAAGAGAATTGCGTATATATAGTACAAGCGAGAACCGGTTGTAGATGCACTGCTCAGCTCAGACCACTGCTAAATGTGTAGGTGGCTGTAAATAAAGGCACAGCTAATAATAAATGCATTAATAGACTATTTAAGGAGTGAAACCTACACATAACAGCAAGTGTTATGCTTCCAGATGCTAAGACCACCCTCTCTCTGGACACCCTGTCATAGATTCCCACATGACATTCGTACGGCCCGTTGTCTTCCATCTGTACTTCAGGCAGCCTAATACACACACAGGACAACAAACAAGAATAAGAACAGAGCAAATTCTCACAAGAAAGAAAGTAAGAAATAGACAGGTAATCATTTTTACCTAACAGTCGACTGGTAAACAAGATCTTCCCTTCTGCGAAAGTCCTCCATGTGAGAGAAATTGGTGTTATACATAGCGTCATAGGTAAAGATTTTCTGCTTAGAGCTCCCACCTTCTGTAACCTATAAAACATTAAACTATTACTCAAAACAGAAGGCCAAGTATAACCGTGCGGGAAAAGTTGCATCGCAGTAATAAATACGCGCAAGAAAACAAAGCGACACTTTAATTACGACTGGCTAAAATGGGTAAAGGGTTGTGATTTATGCTTTACCATGCATTAATAAAACAAAAACTAATTCAGCTGTGTGTTCCGTAAATGAAGTAGCAGCGTTTTAATAAAAAATGTCATCACATCATAAAAGGGGAACGCACTTTCTGGCAAAAGCGCTACAGGCCTGAAATTGAATGCGCATGCACAGAAACTCATCTGTGGCCCAGCATGCCCGAAAAACCATCTGAAAATGAAAAATGCTTGTCCTAGAACCACTGAACCATGATCTTTTAATCCTGAATATAATTTTCATATTTTAGGCACTTTCATCTCATGCTGTATCAGAAGCGGGGCAAATACAACTTACGCAAGAAATAAATGACCGCCTCTTTAGATAACTAATATAAATGATGGTGGCTGAAAGCTCGGCGTTCACTCACCCGAAACCACACGATTTCTCTCAGGTTGCCGTCAGTCCTGAAATTGCATTTCAAAGTCACTGTATCGCCCATGACCACAGGCGGGAGAGGCTCGATACTGACTGTCAAATACCCTGCAGGACAGAACAGAGATCATACACACTGAAACTGTAGACCCCTACACCTGAACGTCTGCACTAATTAATATCCACTAAATAATATGAATAATAATCTCAGTGTTAGACTTTCTCATATCCACAAATTCTTTTAAAAAATGGATAAAAAAAAAAGCTTAATCTTAAAAATAATAATGAAATCTTATTTATAGTGAGACTGAGAGCAGGTTACAAAGAGGTCCCACCACTAAATGATGTCATGAATATTTCACGTCGTATGAATCCAGAAGGCACGGCTCAGCTGTTAAACTAATATTTATCTACTAGTACAAACCCAGAAATAGGATTTATACACTGGAATGCCTTTGGGTATCAATAATGCTTCATCATTGATATTTAAAAGGACTCATGTATTCCTGATTATGACTGAATGATGTTAGTGTGTGGGTTAAAGAACAAGTCAATTTTTTTGTACACAGATATGGAAGAAATAAACATACAAGACACCTATAGTCTTATAGACATTGATGGATGGATGGATGGATGGATGGATGGATGGATGGATGGATGGATGGATGGATAGATAGATAGATAGATAGATAGATAGATAGATAGATAGATAGATCAGAAGGTTTTTTTTTTTAAAAAGGGAATTAATAAATGAAGTTAATTCGAGTACAACCTTGATGTACAATTTTATGTGTGGCAAAGTGACAACGGATGCAAATGTTAATAATTGTGCAAAGAACAGCATAAAAGTGATAATGAAATTGGGCCCATTTCAATATTTACTGCTTATTTACTGGCTAAGATTCCTAGCTATTTGTCTCTTGGACAGTCCACTTCTAAGCATGTATAAAGATGAATCGTTTCCAATCTAAAAGAAGGAAACAAATAGTAGTCATCATAAGGGCAACAGATTTTGGTGCATAGATTTTTATCATAAAACTATGAGTACCTACTGTACTTATTGCATGTCTGTGTATAGCGCTGTATCAACTACAGCTGTTAGCGGTTAACACTGCCGCCTTGCACCTCCAGGGTCGGGGTTCGATTCCCACCCCCAGTCTGTGTGCATGGAGTTTGCATGTTCTCTCTGTGCTAAGTGGGTTTCCTCCAGATACTCCCATTTCCTCCCACAGTCCAAAGACTAAGCCAGTTAGCAGATTAGGCTAACTGGCATTCCCAAATTGCCCATAGTGTATGAATGCATGTGTGA
The DNA here is from genome assembly GCA_028565275.1 of Leiocassis micropogon. NCBI lineage: Eukaryota > Metazoa > Chordata > Actinopteri > Siluriformes > Bagridae > Leiocassis > Leiocassis micropogon. The sequence goes on from JAOVVA010000019.1 coordinate 9,562,287, forward strand.
ATATTGACCAGAGGTCCTACCACGGTGTAAAAATGGGAATAAATACAATGGTCGCCATTGGCCTCAACAGTCTCTTGATGGGCTATGAGTTCCTAGATGGATGAATGAACTATAAATATTGTGACAAAGCAGCTTTACACAAATCCAAATATAGATTTAGATCCATATTGAGCAAGCCAGATGTAATAGAGGCAAAATAAAATCTCAGTGTAATGTCAAAAGAAATCTTGAGAGAAATCACTTAAAAGGGAGTCCATCCTCTTCTAGATGACAAAATATAGTTGGAAAATAAATCGTTACACTAGAAAGGCAAAGTCAAAAAGTATTAAGGATGCTCAGTATGACCATGGTGTGAAAATGAGTCTTTATGACAGAATTACCTCTTCGGTACGCATCTACGGTTTCCACAGGAGATTATACTTTGCAACAAGGACTAGAAATTTGATATCCTTGCATTAATTCCATATTAAGAATGGGTTTCAATGAGCTTTTAAGCTATGTATATGCCAAACCTATTTTCTCTTAGATCCTCTGCAGCCTACAAGGTCATATATTTATCACAAAGTTTAATAGGGAAAGGAAGAGGAATAAAACACGACAGGGCATTCTGTTATAGGAAAAAATCAATGCAGTGGCAGAGTAATGCAAAAGGAGGAAGGGCCATTGCTAGCCTGAAGTTGATTATTTCCCAAAAACAGCAAAATGCCTTACATCCTTTATACCACAGCAACTCCTTAACAATTGAATTATATTTATTTTATTATTTATTTTTTGCAAATTATATACAACAATATTAAGGAAATCACTGAATTAAGTATATTAATATTAGAAAACAGCGGAAAAGAAAAATGTAAAGAAACCCTTATCCACCCAAAACAACCAAAAACACACACAAACACACACACACACACACACACACACAAACACACACACACACACACACACACTCACATCCTCCAGCTCAGAAAAATCTGTGTGAATCAGATAGGTCATTCATACATTCATTCCGATGCATGAGCCAGATCAAATAATCAATTAGGCAATACCTGTAAATTTGTAAAATAAGAAATAATCGCTTGCCATTTGTAAAAGAACAACTCAGTAGAATCGCTCGTTGTGTATTTAATCTTCTCCAGCTTAAAAAAGAGTAATAAATCTTTAGTCCACTGAGTGATACTGTACAGAGAAACTTAATGGTCTTCCAAAGTATAGAACGTCTGGCCAACAAAGATGAGAAAGCGATAACATCTTTATGTGCAGAACTCAATGGAACTGAATCATCTGGGTTGCCAAATATAGCAATTAATGGACATGGTTCCAAGTGTTCCCCAACTATAGTGGACATGGGATTGAAAACAACCTGTCCAAAAGTCCTGTAGATTTAGGCACAAAAAGAACATGCGACTTAAAATATAGGGTGGCATTTTTATTTATTAGAGCATCACTGAAACCCGTTCACTGTTGATATCTACATAAAAAATTGTGAAATACTGTGAGTTAGTTCTCGTCATCACTTACGTTACATCAGCTATAAAAAGCAAACTCACCAACTTTTTTTTCATTTTTATATCATTCTCAGAGTTTAGACTAAGTTAAAAAAACAAAAAAACATACATCTGGTCATGAAAATCACAAATTCCTGGAGAATGTCTGATGAAACTCTTATTCATTCTTGCACAGACACTGGAGACTATGAGCATTAAATACACACTCTCTCTCTCTCTTGCACACTCTCTATACCGCTTCTCCTGTACAGGGTTGGAGGGGCCTGGAGTCTAGCTCAGTCAACTTGGGGCGTGAGGAACGGTATACTTGGATGGGGTGCCAAACCATTCCAGGGCGCACATGAACACACACTCACATCGTGGGCAATTTGGAAACACTAATTAACCTAATCTGCATGCATTTGGACTGTGGGAGGGAAAATGAGCACCTTGAGGAAACCCATTAAGCACAGGGAGAACATACACACAGGACCGGAGAAAAGATTCAGTACTAACCATTATGCCACCATGCCACTGGTAAATAGACTCACTGTATGAACAATTATACATCTTAACTAATAATGTGTCAATATATATAATATACAGGACACCAATCAGCCATAACATTATGACCACCCGAGTAGGTCCCCTCCTTTTGCCACTATAACAATGATGCATTGTGTGTTCTGACACCTTTCTATTACAACCAGCATTAACCCTTTCATTAATTTGACCTACACTACCTTCTGTTGGATTGGACTACACAGGCCAGCTGTCACTCCCCATGTGCATCAGTAAGCCATGGCCACCCATGACCCTGTCGCCATGCAGTTCACTGGTTTGCCTTCCTTGGATTAATTTTGGTAGGTCTTGACCGCTCCTGACCAGGAACGTCCCACAGGAGCTGCAGTTTTGGAATTGCTCTAACCCAGTCCTCTAGCCATTTGTCCTTTGTCAAAGTCACTCAAGTCCTTATGCTTGCCCATTCTTTCTGCTTCCAACACTTACGTAAACTTCAGGAAAAAAAGGTTCACTTACTGCCTAATACTGTATATCCCACCCCCTTCCAGCTGCAAAGAGCCAAGAGCCAAATTGTAATGGCTAGACAACTGGGTTAGAGCAATTCCAAAACTGCAGCTCAGGACAGCTGGTCAGGACATACCCAAAGTGATCCAAGGAAGGAAAACCGGTGAACTGGCAACAGGGTCATGGGTAGCCAAGGCTCACTGATGCGTATGGGGAGTAAAGGCTGGCCCGTGTAGTACAATCCAATAGAAGAGCTACTGTAGCTCAAAATGAGGAAAAGGTTCCAGTAGAAAGATGTCAGAACACATACAGGTAGGTCATTAGCAGAGGTGGAAAGTAACAAATTATATTTACTCATGTTACTGTAATTGAGTATTTTTTTGTGTATTTCTATTTTTTAAAGTAGTTTTTAAAATCTGTAATTGTACTTTTACTTAAGTATGTTTTGTTTGAAGTACTGTACTTTGCTACATTTTAAATCATATTCGTTACTGAGTAAAAAAAATTAATGAAAATGAAAAATAATAAAAATAATGCAACGAGAGAGGAAAAAAAATGCACCCTGGAAACCACTGCACTGACTGATTGATTGATGGGCGTGGAGAACAAATGCCCTAAACTCACAAGAATGATGGAGACGGACAAAACAGATGCTAGTGACGAAATGCCATCAAATTTTTATGAAGCAAAACCCCTGATCATATTTAAGAGACCACTTCAAGCACAAGAAAGGCAACAGCTTTATTATGCAAAAGTGTTCATTTACTTACAGTAAAAACAACTAGTTTGAGATTTATATCCACTTGTCTTTTTTGAATTACACTTGACTCCCCCATCCCACCCCTGCTGTTAAAAAAGGAACTCTGTAACTTTAACTCTAAGTAAATTTTTAACGAGTTACTTTTTACTTTTACTTAAGTATATTTTTATACCGGTAACTTGATTACAAAATTTTATTACTCTTTCCACCTCTGGTCATTACTGTTTCGGTGGCAAAGGGGAGACCTACTCAATATTAGGCTGGTGGTCATAATGTTATGGCTGATCAGTGTATAATACTACTTAAAAACCTCATGATTTTTAGAATATTCTATAAGAATAAGTGCATTCATATAAATGTGTGATTTGACAGACAGGCAGGACTTCTGTCAGAGCCCCTACATAGTTTGCTATAATTTTCTATAAGACTAAAAATGCTCATATAAAACCTGGTGAGCAAATCCATTTAAAAAGAACTATATTTTTAGATTCACCTAAGGCATCCACCAACTGCTGACAGCTCATTTGCACTTTTATATGATTAGCAAAAATGGACTCCATTAAAATGCAATACAGAATAGCTTTCATTCTGATAAAAAAAAAAAAAGATTTAATATCATATACAGAAATTTGAGCGAGATAGTTGACACAAATATAACTCCACACAATATGAGTGCAAAATTCACCACTTTCTCCATACTGGTTCATCCACCATGACGTCTGCGGACGGATTATTTCTTTCTCGTATTTTTTTTTCTCCTATCCCTAATCCATAAGCTCTTCCCCATCCACCAAGTGGTTCTGCAAATGCTGCCCCAAATGCAGCCGAGAGGCCGAGGCCAGAGGGTCCTGTAATCCTACAAGCACTTAATGAACCAAATAATGTAAAATACCAAAGCACCCAACCCAGAAAATTACCCTTACAGCAGATATCCAGGGTTAAAATATGAATTAACTTTCGTGAAATAACGAATAACAGAAACCAAGCATTTTAAACAAATACGTAGAGGTATTAGGTGTATCTTAAGGCATACTGTTTCCTAATCCAAGAGGCTGCATTGCATATTTAAACACGTTAGAATAAACTGAATCTAAGTGATACAGTACCTATAAACTGTACTTTTTTAACTTAGATAGAAAAAAATTATTCAAGCACAGTATATAGGTTTGGAAGCATGTTGCTGCTGAGCAAGAAAAAAAAATAATCCACATCAACATGTTGTTATTATCTTCAAATCTCTGTTCCACCAAATCCCAAATGTACTTGTTTTGGGTTCAAATCTGCTACCTAAGAAGCCACTGAAATTCATTGTCAAACAATTTGTGTTCTGTGACATTGTATGCAATATTATGGTGGACATAGCCGTTAGAAGATGGGTAAATTGTGGTTATAAAGGGATGCACATGGTCAGCAACAATACCAGGATGGGCTGTGGCATTCAAATGATCCCTGACTGTTATTACAAAACATTCCCCACACCATTACACCACCTCCACCCTCTTGAACTGTTGACACATGGCAGGCCGAGTCTGTTGATTCATGCTGTTGTTGCCAAATTCTGACACCACCATCTGCATTTCAGAGCATCGAGATTCATCTGCATCGAGATTTGTCAAACCAGACTTTTTTTTTTGTTCTTCATCTGTCTAATTTCTGTGTGCCTATGCCTATTGTCACCTTCTGTTCTTTGCTGACATGAATGGAATCTGATGTGGTCTTCTGTTCAACCTGCTGCAAGGTTTGATGTGTTATGAGGTCTGTGACAGGTTTCTGCTCATTGCAGTGATTATTTGCGGTACTTTAGCCTTTATGTTGGCCGATGCCAGTCTGGCTGATCTCCTCTGACCTCTGACAACCTACAGGACTGACAATTACTGGAACTTTTCTCTGTGATTTCGTGCAAACTCTCGACTGTTGTGCATGAAAATGCCAGGAGATCAGCAATTTCCAAACCATCTGTCATTAACAACCATACACCATCCATGTCACTAACATCACTTCCCCCATTCAGATGTTCGATGTGAACACTAGCTGAAGCACTTGGGCGCTGTCTGCATGATTTCATTTTGTAGTATTATGTGTGGGTGTAAATTAATTCTGAAGGACTTCTCTTACATTTTTTATGTACACACTCACTGGCCACCTACCTTTCACTTACACTCACCAGGTTCACATGCAATTGAGATTTGTATGCGTTTGAATAAATGTTGTTGAGTGTAGCTCACCTGATGCCAGCACCTAAGCTGTCTGTAGAACAAAAACTACCAGCACTTCTTCATCCCGGACCTGATATTATTTGGGACAACATTGTCGCTGACATGGTACCATATGTGGTGCTTATATGGGTGTATCAACCCTAGGAGTATTGTTAATGTTTTAAGCACTGTATTATTATTACGGCTCACTTTAATAGACAAACATATTCTGTTGTTCCACTTTGTAGGTCTACAGTTACCATAGAGCTTACAGCTAATTCTTTCCAGGCACACTTGTGTGTGTGTTATTATTATTAATGTTATTATTAAATCAGTTTCAGTCCCTGACCACACAACTACACTGCTGGGCCATTCTACTGTCCTTAATGTTGATTAAGACACACATAGTAGTGGCCAGATCATGTTCCCCTAACTGCTCAGTCACAATTTGAGCCCTGAAATATGTCTGTGCCAGCAAGAAAGAAAAAATATATGTTGATTTGATACCCTTGTCATTCAGAACATTTCAGCAACAACGTTGCTGAGTCTAGACCTGACCAACTAAAGCAACCTCAGATCATACCACTGCCGCCAGACACTTGTGCATGATGGGTGGATCGCTTCCTGCGCTTCCCTTCTTACCCTGATGCACCCATCGATCTGGGATAGGGTCAATCTGAACTTATCAGACCACATGACTTTTCTTTAACCAGAGTCCAATCTTTATGCTTTCTAACTAACTGTTCTCATTATCCTCAAAACTAACACGTGGTTTTCTTATAGTCACATGATAGCTGATAGTCCCAATCCTCTGAGTTCTGAGTTCTCATTGTGCTTGCGGAAATGCTGTTACTTTCATTATAACACATACATGTAGTTGTAATTCCTACTGTTTTTTTTCCCTCTTTTTTTCTGACCAAAGTTAATGGTTCAGCACTATCCTTACTGGTTTTCATAATGTTTTAAAGGGTTCTTAACCCAATTCCAGCAATTTCCAAATTCCTTAGTTGTTTCTTTGCTTGATGGATCCATTAATGTGACTCTTCTGGAGCAGCAACTTTTTCAGGGGTCAGTCGGTGTATATTTGGTGAAAAATATTGGTCGTTGGACTATTCTTAACACACCATTGACACTGAGGGGGTTTCAATTACACGGTCCACTTGATACACTTGTACTGACACCACATAGATTCCCAGGCCACCACCATGTCAGTGTCACTGCTCTCCTGATAATATCGAATCCACGATTAGATAACATCTGATATAATACGGTGAAACTTTCCACTAATATCTGTCATTGAGGGCTGTAATTATTAATATATAAATACTAAGTGCACCCATGTGGTGGGCATATCTCATAAATTAATCATACATTTCATTGGTTTGCAGTGACTCTAACGTATCATGCAAAATTCCTACTGTAATTTAAAATGTCTGATTCAGTGAATAATGATTCAGGAGGATTTGAATGTAATAAAAATGATTGCACTGCAAGTATCTAGCTACTTAACATTATTATATTGATATTATATAGGAAATAAAGTGCCACTGTTAGTACAGTTTCACAGTTGCACATGATGAATGAGGCATTCATTTAGTCAAGCTATCTTTCGTTCCATCAAGATATTCCTGTCAGTTAGAGTACTTATTACAAAATATAATATAATTATACTCTAATTAATGTTATTTCTAAACATTTGGTCTGCAATGTAAATTTATAGTGTACAGTCAGTATATTCAGCTAAAGGACATGTCTGTTCAGTTCATCACTGAAAAGCAGTGAATTACTGCTACAGTAATGCTTTTCGGAAGCTGTCACAGACTACTGTATAGTTACTGCATAATCACAACTGTCCATCAAACTCGCTCTCTCTCCCTCTCTATCTCGTACACAGACACACACACAAAAACACACAATTAATCCTATTTAAAAGTTAAATGTGCACACTGCTGTGAGGCCGACCTAAAATCCAACTTCATTAAATTGGATGGCAAATTCTTTAAATGATTTAACATATCATACAATTCTTATACAAACTTTTTACCAGCAAATATATACATGATAATTAGATTATTAATTCGAAGATTATAGCATCAGCACCATGTCCTAAAGATGTGGACAATTAGTTTTAGTCTCATGTTGGATTCACAAATCTGATTACGCTCCATTACTGCTAATAGACGACTAACATGCTTTTCAATGTATGAAATGTAGTTTCTCTCAATAAGATAGGATATTTGCACTCAGAAGGCATTCAGGAAAGCCCTGGGTGGCAGCTGGGACTGTAATTAGGCGAAAGAGACTAATACCATCATTACAAAGACAAGTCTTATTTATTTCACTTAATGTGATTACTGTAAAACATATATATATATATATATATAAATATGAAGTATAATTATATAATATAATATAATATAATATAATATAATATAATAATGTGAGCATGTCTATTGAGTAAGCAGTGAAAGCATTCAAACACACTACATGAACAGTTCCATTAAATGGGAATTGCAAACTGGTTTCACTGGAGTAACATATAAAGTGCTGCTTTATTATTTTTCTCTTTATTCAGACATGACAATATTATTGCTTATATATAAAAAAAAAATGGTAACATTTCCATAAGTTGAGAACAGCTTCATTCCCTTTCACAACCGCCAAAAGTCCACCTACAGAAAAGCCGCGGTGCCTATAGGAACTTACCCATCACCGAGTCCATGAAGTCGGAGCACTGAAGCAGGAAGAAAGTGAGCAGAAGCTTCATTTTGGAATTGTGAATGAATTAAAGATCAAATGCCGTCTTCCCATTTTATTCAGGGCTCCGCTGGCACGCGCGCCGCCGCTTTGATATAAGCGCTATTCATGATGCCCAAGTCGGCAAAACGATCCATTTTCATTAGGTTCAGATTAAATGCTCGTCTTGTTCAGTATTCCTGTCAGAGGATCGGGGTGTGAAGAAATGCTGCTGATGGCTGCATCGGGTGGGGATTAGCGCAGAAACAGCTTTCACTGAATTCAAGTGATGGGCATTGCGAGTCACATGGGTGAACCGATTCTTTTGAACTAAAAGATTCATTGGATCGAACCGCAGCAGCCGAACAACAATTGCACACCTCGGGAATTCTTTCTAACGGCTCCATATAGATTTAATGAGTCTAATCTCTGGTAATGAGTGTTGTTTAAGTCATCACTGTGGCACTGGAAGGATTTGATAAAAATGCCCCAGGTATCTGGGAAAAAAAAAAAATCATGTTCTCCTGGTGCTTGGTGGATTTCCTCCTGGTACTCCGGTTTCCTCCTACAGCACTCTTTTAAGACATGTAGATTAGGTTAACTTGCGTTCCCAAATTGCATGTAGTGTGTGTGTGTGTGTGTGTGTGTGTGTGTGTGTGTTGTGTGAGCCTTGTGATAGATTGGCACTCCATCCACGGTGTACCCCGCCTCGTGCCCTAAGTCTCCTGCAATAGGGTCCAAGCCCCCCCCGCAACCCTGTATACAGGATAAAGCAGTATAAAGTCTCGCAAAGTCTCCTGGGATAGGATCCGAGCCCCCAGTGACACTATACAGGATAAGCAGTATTGAAGATGAATAATGAATAAAGGGCAATGCAGATTTCTGTATTTCTGTACATTCACTCATTGTCATTGTGTTTTGTTATTGTTAGTATGACATTTTATGCTTTCCAAATGTCATATTTCTCACAATGTAAATGGTGTTAATCGTTCAGCAGGCGACCTCCCTGATAAAAACTGTACAGTACCAGATACAGTAAGCAAACACATGTGCCCATGCGTGGTTCTTCACCAAGTTTTTGCCACAAGGTTGGGAAGCACACAATTATATAGAATATGTTGTGTTCCAAAAATGATCCAGGATGGAAAAACTCCCTGTGCACAATGCGTAGGTTCAAAAAGAGGTCAGTGTGGAACTACTTCAGTGGTCTTCATTGTGCTTTGATCTCGAGCCCACTGAACACCTTTGGGGTAATTTTTATGCGAGTTAGGTCTTCTCCCCGACATCATTTCTAAGCCTTACTAATGCTCGAATTTGAATGACATGCATTTCAAAAGGTAGTGGAAACCCTTTACAGAAGAGAAAAGGAGACCAGCTACATATTACTGGCATTAATTATGGAACAGGATGTTCAGCAAGCACATATGAGTTGATTATTAGGTGTCCAGTTACTTTTTTATATAACATGGCTTAGTCTATTCTGGAATTTCCTTCAGGATCAATAAAGTATCTCGCTTTCTCTGTCTCTCTCTATAGTGTAGCCAACACACAGTCTGAGCTGATCGGTTATATTTTCCTTTTTCTTTTTTTTTTTGTTTACCTTTTTTAACGTGTGAGATTATTCAATTGTTTTACTGTTTTGTAGTTTATACTAAGCAACAATCTAAGCTGGATTTTTTTTTTCAACAGGGGTATAACTTATCCTAGATGCATTTGTTGGTTTTAATGCTGTGTGTCTGATAATCTATTGACTGGTGACCTTCTAATAGTAGATTGGTCTTCATTATAAGTTTAATATAAGTGTACTGTATGTTATATTTACATCAGTAATAATGCGATTTTGTAGGCTAGTGTCCAATGTATTTTTTTTTTAAACTCTGGTGATGCATTTTTAGCTATATTCAAACAGAATGAGCAAATATTACATTAGGCCTCCAGCATATTTGAAAGATGAGGTAGTATCATGGATTATAAACCCTTTCTTTCCTTCTCCATGATCTTCTCTTCCCAAAATTCACTTTTATATGTATAGCATTTTTTACAGTGCTCATTGTTACAAAGCAGTTTTACAGAATTAAAAATGTATAGAAACAAATTAGAACATCCATAGAAAAAAGTATAGACAGTTTGTCAACTAAGGCGGATGGTGGCAAGTAAAACTCGAGACCAGAAAGAGACGAGAAAAACTGAGATGACAAGAGGAAGAATAGATAGATAGATAGATAGATAGATAGATAGATAGATAGATAGATAGATAGATCTGTGTGCTAGGAGTTTGAAAGTCTAATTGGCCTTTCTGTTCTAGAGCGTTACCAGTAGTTGGCATTTTGAGGTAAACTGCCTGTAATTACATTCCTGATGGTGTCTCTTGATTGTAGACTTTGACAACGAGTGACCTGACTCCTTAAGAGTATTCTTGACTTAGTGGTTTTTCTTCACCAGGGAAAGAATTCTGCAATGATCCATTTTAGTTGCCTTATGTGGCCTCAGGTCTTGTGTTGTTGCTGAGCTCACCAGTCCATTCTTCCTTTGTAGCTCTTATAACCTAGACCATTTGAGCCATTGTGTGTTTTTTTTTTTTTTGATAAACATATATATGGCTCAGGATTGTGCAGTATAGAGTTACATAAGCTTTTTTTCAGCATAACAAAGGAACAAAGGCAATATGATGAACTGAATTTTATTTCATTTTATTCTTCTATGCGAACATTACTGAGCAGAACATTTAAAAATGGGTCACACAGGCAAAGAAATACCACAAAAACGACCATGTGTTTTTGTGGTTGTTTCTATGACCACAATAATAATAATAATAATAATAATAATAATAATAATAATAATAATAATAAGTTCATGTTGAGACTTTTTGTGACATCATTCTCATAACCAGTAGTGGTAAAATTTACATTATAAAAATAAAAATATCTTTTGTTTTATCTGACATATCTGAAAACCCAATGCACAATGCATGTTAACACACACCAGCAAGGCTTCCATA
>JAOVVA010000019.1:9578439-9614354 GCA_028565275.1 Leiocassis micropogon
ATATATTCAAAAAGACTAAGACAACAGTATGGCATCAATATTTAACAAGAGTGTCAAAGCAGCTATTTAATAACCTGAATGCCTTACATTCATAGTCTTATGGCACATACTATGACGCAACATACATATGAATGTAGAATTACAACATATTAGCATTTAATATTTTGTGTTGTTCCAAAAGACACATAATAAATCATCTAGAATATCTTTACTCTGTTTTTTTTTTTTATTATTATCATTAATCCCTCTGAGCGATAGCGAGTACCCAGAAAGCTTCTCATCTTAGGCAGAGTTCAATTTTGTCTGGAGCCGAATATATTCCTGAGATTAAGCCCGAGATGAGGGAGAGCAGAGGAGAGCTGCTTGCGGCAAATTTCTGAGGATGGCTCAACTGTCAGAACTGATCAAAAGCTGGCATTCAAACATGATGTTGGTCTTCTACAAGAGGAAACCTTTTATGCACTTCCTAGGATGCACTATTATAATGTAGCTCACAGGGAAAAAGTAGGATACATCTTGGAAATATATATATATATATAATATATATATATAAGGACTTATATAATTATATATATATTTATATATAATCTGTCTATAATCTTCCATTTCAGTTGTGATTCAACCCCACTCCAGTGCAGACGAGCTTGCAGACTTTGATCTACAGAGGCAGATATCTTGCCTTGTTGTTTACACCTGTCAGAAAAAAGATCTCTAGGAATTGGTGCACTGATAAGAGTGCTGAGGAAGGTGCAGATCTTTGAAAAATGTTTTGATTTCAGTGAAGATGGCATCAAGGCAAACGTCATATTTACCAGAGTTTCTTTGTCAACCAGTATATTTGTGTTAAAAAAAAAATCCCCCCCTCTACATGCTGCTTGTTTAAGTGTTGACAGTGTTTACCTGTGTACTGAGATTATAGCTGTCAATCACAGCCACTTGGTTTGCACAACTAGCCCACACACACTCATCTATATTGAGGAGTTTGAGCACAGGTGCATATCCGATCACAAGCAGTCTGCTGGAGTCTGGATCCCACAGAGCTTCTGTGAGACATGAGAGAGAGAGGTTTTTTTGGTAAATTCTTAATAAATGAAGCACAAAAATTCTTTTTTTTCTATATTCCATTCTGCATAAAAGAAGGTAGGAGTAAGGTAATGTAAGGGTTTACAGTACATCGCCTATAGGTTTTGAAAAAACATTAAAGCTCACTTTTATATTTATATTTAATATACGAGCGCTGTAAGAAAAGTAATGCAACCGTAGATAACCTTTTTTCCATCAATTTACATAGATTGTTTACTCATTAAAATCTCCATCACAAGTGATTCATATGCACTATTGTTGAACCCAGGGTTTGCGTTACTTTCATACAGCCCTTGTAGAACAAAACTTCAAACCAAAATTAGGTTAAATATACTGTAAAATATGGGTGTATCCTTTATCAAGACAACAATGAAAAAGTATAAGGCTTTATTTAGGATCAGGATTTATTTATCAAGATGGAAGTTAGTGAAATTCATTCATAAATCCCAGGAGCACTAGCAAAACTTTATCTAGCAATGATAAAAGTCCAGCATGGTTCTATACAACTTTAATAAAAGACTAATAAATGAGTGTTAAATGACTGTTTTTTTGGAAAGACTCCATCTCTAGACTTTTTTTGAAGACGACAGTTTATGACAACAATGTTTTTGATATGAAATGTTTTTTTTTAAATCTAATTTAAAAATAGAGATAAATCCGATTTAAAGTGTAAAGAAATTATTAAAAAGGAGTTAATTAAAAGGAGTTATAAAGTTCAGGTTTACTCAGTCGTTTGCTTGGCACAGAAAACTCCAGTAGCTAGTTTGAAACTGTTGCTACAGCAGAGTTAGCGACATTATCAGTGGACTAACCCTAGGATGAAAAGAAAGAAAGAAAGTATATCAATTTGACCAAAAGTATATTCAATAAGAATGCGAAGAGTGATTCACTCAAAAGAGGCCCCATATATTCTGTAATAACTCTCACTATAATTAAGCAATCTGAACCCAAAAATATGCTACATTACATGCGATGCTGGAAGTTATCTCTATTTTCTGCCAGACACATTCGATTGCATGCTCCATGTCCCTGAACGTTTCCCGTCGTTTCCAGTTTCTGTACCATCCTCTGAAAAACATTCTCTATTCGGGGCCTTTTTCAAGTGAATCATCCTGTACAAAGCAACGCAAGCTAGCCAGCCCATTAGCCACTGTGCTATGAAGTAACTGTCGACTTTTTTTTTTTTAGAATATATTGAAAAAATAATTGGAACGTTGTCAAACTAAATTTTTTTTTGCCTTTTTTTTTTTTGCCAGGCAGTGTATTTCTACAAAGATGCTTCATGAATATTTGCATTATTAAAAGCGCTATACAAATTGAATCAAATAAAATTAATATCTTAATAGACATAATTCATTTTCTTTTGATATTGAAGTAACATCTGTAAAATGCAAGACCAATTAAACAAAATTACTCATTGCACATATTTACTTGATAATATTGTTATTTTTGTTTTCTTCGGTTAAGCAGAAACTTTTGCACTTACATGTAATTTTAAGTAATTACATCAGAAGCGTGCCAAACACTCCTACGGAATGCTGAACTGATGGAAGCACAGTTGTACAGAGCATGCAGAGAAATTTAATTCAAGGCAAATAAATCATTCGAGCCATATGGTGCGAGTCAGAATAATCAGCCAAGGAAACGTGTCCAAATTCTAGGATAATTAAAGAGATTTGCACAGCATGTGTTGTATTTTTCAGTTTTTAATTGAATATCCACTAATTTGGGGGTTTGAGTTTTGTTCCTTATGAAGTGGTATGTTTTTTTTCTCTATGTAATGTTAAATTGGCATCAATTCCCATAGTTCAGATGGATCTGGATAGCAAAATCTTACCCGCAGTCTTTTTGCTGTAAACTGCGACTTTGCCATTAGTCAGTCCTGCGAGGAGAAAGTTGTCCGTGTGTGTAAGACACAAAACAGGACAACCTTCAGGGTTTTGGAAGGTCAGGAGGCACTGGGCAGCAGTATCCACACTGCCATAAACTAGAATACTGAAATTAAACACACGCACGCACACACACGCACACACAAACACTTCACATTTACTCTCTCTCTCCTAAACAGCTACTTGAAATGTTATACATATTCTATTAGCACAAACCCAAAAACATGATTGAATCTCAGAGATGGACTCACTTGCCATCTTGTAACCCCACACAGATGGTATTTCCAATTCTGGCAGCTCCTTCAGATGCTTGTCCTTCATTTTCCTCGGTGCTGGCCTCCATGACATATTCGATGCTCAGTGCAGGTGAGGCCAGAAGGAAAGTCTTCACCGATCGTGGAGTGGGTCTATTCAGGGAGAAGATCTCCACCTGCCCATATGCTTCATCTCCACCACTGGCCACCTGTGCAGACCCGAGGGAAATGTGTGGGTATGTGTAAGGAATAATTGAATGAGGCAGGAGGAGCGACAGAGGTAGCAAGGATAAAATTCTGATGTAGTAACAATCAACTACTGTAATTGATTTGTGAGGTATGGTGAAGCTGGATGCACCTGAACCTGGGAATAATCAATAATAATCAATACTCCAAAGGAGAGATTATAAGGCAAATGGACAAAATATAATACAGAATAACAAGCAAGGATCTATATGGGGAAATCTACTTCTGTTAAGTGTAAGATTTCAGAGAATAAGGCTCAGAAGTTTTATTCATCTACAGTACCAAAAAGATAAAAAAGAAATTTTCCTAAAAGCTATGAGTAAAAATGTGTTCTAAGGAGCTCTCAAGAGGCGCGGTGGGAGATCACAAGTTTGAATCCTGATGAAGCCCCAGCTATTGATCTGGGTGGGAGACATGGCAAAGTACCACTCCACTATCAATCACAGTGACACTAGCCAATAGTGGGCGTGGATCCCCCTGCCAACGTGAAAACAGCCCACCAATGTGATAAACCACTAAGGTAATACAAATCTGCACCTTTTAATGCTATAATCCCACAAACGTAATAGCACTTGCAATTACATTTGCTGGGATTTATCACATTTGTGGTTAGGTGAAAAATCTTCAGCTTTCAAAATTGAAATAATTTCCCACAGTGAAATATTACATTGTGGGAAATTTATTACGTTTGTGGGATTATCACATTAAAAGCTGCTGATCTGGATTATGCTTGAAGCCTGTTATTACATTGGTAGGGCTCTCAGAGCATCTGTAGTCTTATGTACTGTATGCGGAAGAGGGCAGATAGCCCTTCCCTACATGTGTGTGACGCTCCTCTGAGATATTCCATGATCAGCAGTTCAAAAAGATTCAAAAAGCAGTTTAAATGTCTCAGAGGAAGCATGTGAAAGCTTTCACTCTAACTGGAAAAAAAGTTCATTTTGGGGGAGATTTGTTTTATAAAAGGTAGAATAAGAAATAAACCATAAGCATTAAATACGACACTGATACAAATCGGTTTTATACTTAGTCTTTTTTTCCCCTAAAAGAATTAGACCATGCTTCTGTTGTGTGGATAAAAAGAAGCAGAGATGCTTCAAACAGGATTTAACAAAGAATTACCGGAAGTTTAAAGTATGTTCTATTAAGTCAAAGCATTTAAAGATTCTGATTCTTTATACCGTACATATATACTGTACTGTATATACAGTACAGTACCAGTCAAAAGTTTGGATTTATTTTCTACATTCTAGAATAATACTGGATTTTTTTCCCTAGACTATAAAATAGCACATATGGCATTAGGTTATTTAGTAACAGCAACATCACCAGTCAGTTGTTATTTTAAGACATGAAGGTTACCTATTCTGGAATAGTTCTTGCAAGAACAGTATTGCCAAGTGCATTGGCAAAACCCACCAAGCACCATGATGAATCTGGCTCTCATGAAGACCTTCCCAGGAAAGCCAGACCAAAACTTAATTTAGAGTTACCAACCATAAAAATCAGATCAGATTAGAGCCATTATGAAGGCTTTACAGAGCATAAATAGCAGACACATCTCAATATCAAAGGAGATTATTGCATATTTGAAATGCCTTCAGAATTGATTTACAATGTGGAAAGAATTACAAATCAGGAAAGACCATGGAATTAGAAGGTGTGTTCAAACCTCCAAACTTTCGGCAGTATTGCACTGTGATAATATTTGTTACAGAGCACATTGTGGTGTAATAGATACATGCTCACCCAGAGATAGCCCTGAGGCAGAGATGTACTGGCTGCAGAGAAACCCAGCAGAGTACACTGCACCGGATTGTGAAGGGCCGTCTGGAGCTGTGGAGTAAGAGGAGACTTATATCATTACACAAAGTACAATGGTGGTCTGTAATATGTGTGCAGCACGGCAGAAAGTGCAATCAAAACACAATTATGTCTTTATATCACATCATCGGAGGTACTACTCTAAATAAATACTTGGGTAAATGTTGAAGTCCAGTGTTAATGAAGTTAAAGCGGAAAAGTAGAAACAAAGTATAAAAGTAAAGCTACAAGAAAGTTCCACAAAAGAAAAAGTCATCTGTTTTAGGGAGTCACATACTAATTTTAGTTTCTAAATTAGTGCCCATTTTCCCAAGGAATCAAAGAATATGAGACAACATAAGCCATGCCTAAACAACAGCAGCTTTATTTCTAATCTCTTCAATGTTTTCTTTTATGATAATGCAAACTAGTTTAATAATAATAGCTATTTTCCAGAATATAAACTGCTTTGATAAATCCCCGGTGTACAGATAAATTAGTGATGTATTTAAGCATATTAGTAGTAATAATTTTGTCTTTGAAATCCTCCATTAAATAGAATGCTTATCCTCTGTAGGGTCGCAGGGGCCTGGAGCATTTACCAGGGAACTTAGGGCACAAGGCAGGATACACACTAGACGATGTGCCAGCCCATCGCAAGACACAAGCACTCACATTATGGCGAATTTGGAAAGACTAATCAACCTCATGTCTTTGAACTGTGGAAGGAAACTGGGGGAATCAGAAGAAACCCACCAAGCATCAGGAGAACATGCAAACTCCAGGCACACAGACCAGACGTGAGATTCGCTCGCTCAGCCCTGGAGGTGTGAGGCAACAGTGCTAACAACTATGCCACCGTATCGCTGTCTTTGAACTCACATAAGTAAAAGTCAAAGAAAAAGGCAAAGAAAGTAAGAAAGACCAGGAAGTCATTATGCATTGCTACTTCCATCCTTACAAGGTTTCCTGCTACTTCCAAGGTTTTATGTGCAGTTTGAAAAAGTTAAAAGGACGCAAAGAATCAGGCTAGGTTTTTTTTATTTTCTTTCATTTTAGACTTTTGTCTATTTATATTTTTCTGGTGCAAAAATCAAAGAACAGAAGACGTCTATCAATATTCTGAGTTAAAGGGAACTGAAAAGATGTTTCCAAGGAATTTATGCCAAAGTTTTTCCTGAAATTTCAATTTAATAACCAAATCAGCAGAAAGGTTAAAATTACAAACTGCTTCTTTAAAATGTTTTTAAATATCAAAACAGTACTGTGCAAAAAGCTCAAGCCAACCCCATTTCTTTATATTAAATGAAATTTATTTAAATGATATAGATTAAATTGAAGAAATGGGAACAAATGTTTTACTTTAACGGGCACAATGTGCCTAAAGATACAAGTTAAAAATTGATTGTTTATGTAACAATCTCAGCAGTAACCTCATCTGTCCCAACCACACATCATTCAGCATCACCAGTATTCTAATCACCTAGTCATCATCTTCACCTGTTTCTCACTCGTTCATGCCTTAAGATCAATGTTTTTTTATTACTTGAATGGGTTATTGGTCCCTGTGTGGCTTAACAAACAAAAGCATTCCTCTGAAACTGGTCAGGTACAGAGACTGGAATGAAAAACGCAAGACAAAACCTTGCCAAACTTTCAAGCCAAAAAGTCCTTAGGAAGTGGAGAACTATTCTTCAAGACTGTTTTTTTTTTAAATGCAAGAGACCCTGGCTCTTTGGAAGCAAAAATATGAAGAAATGAGGGATGGGTCATGACACAGTACTGGACATGACATGACTTCACATTTCCTGTATGTAATATACTGTATAATCACTTGTGTATGAACATTGAGCATGTTGAAATGCACATGAGAGCATGCACGCTCACACTAAACCCTGCTGAGTGTGCACAGTGGCTCTCTGGTGTACGGTTCAACAGCCAACATACAAACTCCTTTCCATGTGAATTAGCTCAGTAGGAGCTGTATTAATCTCGAATTATCTTCAGGGCCAGTTCTTTTTGTTCTTTTTGCTCTCCATTCAGAGAATGTCAGGCAGCATTATTTAATATGTGCATTAATTATCCAGTTAGAACTATTTATATTGGGGCTTGATTGTAGGCAGTCTCATTTTACATCTGAAAGTGAGGAAATGCTGCAGTTATGCTGCTTCCAGTCAGACTGTAGTGTTACTAGCAGGGTTTTTTTTTCACTTGTTATTAGATTTGAGTCTGTGCAAACCCAAAAGCTAGCACAAGAGAGCTAAGAACATTGAATTACCTGTCAGTGAGAAGGGCACCCCCTTTTCTCTAACCTACTTTAGCTTTCTACTCTACTGCATCTTGATTGCTTTACTCGGAAGTGGGGGTAGAGGTTATCTTACAGTGGTGAAGACACAGCCCTGTAGGTTCACTTTTTAGGGTTTTTTTAAAAGAATTTTTTTTATACTGTCTCTGCCGGAGCCTGGGTAAACAGCTGTTTATTTGCTTGTGTCTCCTCACACTGTATTGCTTAATACACATTCAGAGCACGGTGAAATTTTACACTCGGCTGAATTCATCAAATTCAGCTCTTCTTGATCCAATATCTCAGCTGAGGACTTGTACTCCGTAATTACTGCCCTGTGTCTGCCAGTCATATGTCATTCATTCCGATTCCTCACGGACTTGGATTTTTCTGGTAGATGGCAATACTTTCTCCTTATTTGTATTCTGTTTAAACTTACAACGTACCTAATTCTTCATGCTGAGCTGCCAGGATTAGAGAGCAAGACATCAGGAAGGCAAAATAAGCAATCAATTACAGGCTGCTACAAACATAAAACTCCTACTTGCAAAAAGCATCCCTCCCCTATAGCACCGATAGGCATAAATTGGTCTGAAATTAATTAAGTCGTACTCAACATCCTTTTCAGCACTACTTTTGCCTTGCTATTCTGTTTACCCTTTACACTTACCCTGGCATTTTCTTTAAAAAGACTTATCTAATTGCTTTCCTAATCACTATCAAAGGGATCTGTCATGCACTTACCACAGACAAGAACTGACATGTTGCTCTATTTTGGGGAGAAATGTCTCCGTTAAATAAATCCATCATCATGAACCTCAATTTTGATGAAAAATCTAAAGGCAGATGTTTTAGAGGTCAGTAAAGCATGTACTAGAATTTAAGGTAATGCAGACTAAGTGGAAGTCACTTGAATAACTTTGTAATGTAGAAAGAAATGTGCATAACAGTCAATAACAACAATTCAGAAGCTGCCCTATATATATACTGTGTATATATATATATATATATATATATATATATATACTGTATATATATACTGTATATATACTGTATATATAATGAGAAATGCTTTACTGTGACAGGCTGTAAAGTGCCTAAATTTAAAAAATGGTTGTTTATGTAATGACCTCATGCAGCAACCTCATTTCCCCTCTCATCTGATCCAACCTCTCAGCATTCAGCATCTGCACCTGTTTCTCACTGGATCGGGTCTTAACTTAAATGTTTTACGTTTGAATGATTCACTGGTCACTCCAAAACTGGTCAGGTACAGGGACTGGATTGAAAATGAGAGGCAAAAACTTGCCAAAAAATGAGAGCCAAAAAGTCACAGTAGGAAGCCTGGAAAACAATGCCTAAAGACAACATTAAAAACTACAACAGAGTCCGGCTCTTTGGGGGTAAAATATGAGGAAATGAGGGGTGGCTCAAGACGTTTTCACAGTACTTCAGTTATGTATGTTTATATACAGTGCATCTGGGAACATTAAAATATTGTGGAAAAGTTTGTTTTCTTCTGTAATTTAATATTAAAATTAAAATCCTGTATATTCTGGGTTCATCCAAAAATATTACAAAATATTACAACAATTTATTTAGAGTAAGTTAATGTTCGTACACAAGCAAGGTAAGCCATAAAAATTGAAGCATATTCATTGAAGCATATTCGTATTGAAGCATATTCATTCAAAAGTTGCCTCGAAGGGAAAAGTGAGGTAGGAAAAACAAGCAACAGGGATGACTGCAGAATTGTCAAGGAAAGCTGATTCATGGGAGAGCTTCAGAAGGAGGAAAGTGATGCTGAAGTCAGTGCATCAAAAACACACACAGATGTCTTCAGGAAATGTGCTGCAACTGTTGCATCCCTTTTATCAAACCACTCCTGAACCAGAGACAACAACAGAAGTGTCTTACCTGGGCTAAGGAGAAAAAGGACTGGACTGTCGCCAAAGTTCTCTTTACATTTGAAAGTAAATTTTGCATTTCATTTGGAAATACCTAATCCTAATCCTAACCTAAGATACCACAGTCTAAAACAAGAGTGGAGTGGCAAAGATTAAAGTCCAGTGTTAAGTTTCTACAGTCTGCAATGATTTGGGGGTGCCGTGTCATGTGCTGGTGTTGGACCACTGCATTTTATTTAAGTCTAAAGTCATCATAGCTGTCTACAAGTTGTCTGCCAGGAGATTTTAAAGCATGTCAAGCTTACACGCTTTATGAAGATGCCAATTTCTTATTCCAACAGGACTTAGAACCTGCCACATTGACAAAACTACCACTAACTGGTCTGCTGACCATGATATTTCCTGTGCCTTATCGGCCAGCCAGCTTACCTAACCTGAACTCCTCAGAAAATTGATGAGTATTGTCATGAGGAAGATGAGAAACAACCAACTTAACAATACAGATGAGCTAAAGGCTGCTATCAAAGCAACCTGGTCTTCAATAACAACTCAGCACTGCCAAAAACTGTAGGATTCTATAAAGTGTTTTTAAATGCGATTACTGTACAGTGGTAATCTGAATGAAAATAAAGTGTCAAAACAACAACAAAAAAATGAAAACATTATAGATTTATAATGAATTTGCTAAACAGAGGGTGCAGTTTTCTCAGTTACACTCATGTCTGACCCTAAACTTAAATATGGACTGAAACAAGAAGCACTGTTAAATCCGGCACCCCTGCCAGATAGTTGGCTGCAACCACAATATGTTGTATTATGGACATTTTAAATAGACAAAATAACTATGGAATGCTATTTAAGGTCAATATTAAATACATACTACATACAAATATCTATGTAAGTATCTACAGTATGTGCCATGTATGCTAGTTCTCCGTGTGCACAAAACAGGTGGTTTTACTAATTAGTTTGAGCCTATCCGGTTGAAGAGTTGTGCTAATTAGTATCAGCTATAAATGGAAAACATATGTGGCAGGACTTTTACTTCCTGAAGCCAGGATGTCCACCTCTGGACAGAAACGGCAACAACTAGGGAATTCTCACATGATTTCTGAGCTGCTGTGGCAAATTTGTGTACATGATCTGCAGGAAGCAGTCAGGCAAGCACGGATTGGTCGAGTAACACCAGAGTACTGCAGATGTCTTTTTGACTCGGTGCCCAGCCCGGATCTAGCAGGTTTTCAAAAATAAAGGACTTCATACTAAATAGTGATTGTTGTATGGCAATGCAAGTTCATTGCATAAAATAGCAAATTATTATTATTATCTTGATTGTCATTGTCATTTTTGTCATTTTTTGAAAATGTGAATAAAAGACTTTCACATTTGCCCACCACTGCATGTAATAACATTTCAACTTTTAATTACCATATTTACCTTATTAATTACCAATCTTCAGCGTGTCAGAGACAACTGCTGCATCACATGCGTTTGTGAGAAGGAGTGCGGATTCATGACCCCGTTATGCAGACTACTGCAACCCCAAATTATTTTGCTAATTTTTCTGTAATTTTTCATTTTTCTAATTGCAAAATGCAAAATGAAAAATCAATGAAACAATCTGTTTAAAAGCAACTTTGCTTTTAAATATATTAACCTGACTAAAAACTGATCACCAAACAGAGCAACAACAAAAGACCTGGAAGACCACGAAAGACAACTAAAGCGGATGAAGAACAATTTCACAACATCTAGCCAAGTCAAGAAAACTCTTGAGGAGGGAGGTGTGTCATTATCAAAATCTATAATCAAGAGATGGCTTTATGAAATAAATACCGAAATAAATACGCTTCACAACAAGGTGCAGATTAGAATTTGTCAGAAAACTTTGGCAGATTCTTTGTACTGATGAAACCCAAATAAACTTGGACCAGAATAATGAGAAGAGAAAAGTGGAGAAAGAAACGAACAGCTCACGATCCAAAGCATACAACATCATCTGTCAAACATGGTGGAGGAAGTATTATGGTATAAGTGTGTATGGCTGCCCATGGAACCGAGTCACTGGTGTTTAATGATGAGCTGACTGCTGATAAAAGTATCAGGATGAATTGTGAAGGCTATAAGGCTATAATCTCTGCTCAGATTCAGCCAAATGCTGTAAAACTCATAGGGCACCGGTTTATATTGCAGATGGATAATGACTCAAAACATACAGTGAAAGCTACCCAAGGCAAAGAAACAAGATATTCTTCACTGCCCAAGACAGTCATTTGCTCTTGACCCAATAGTGTATGCTTCTCAATTACTGAAGACAAGACTGAAGGCATAAAGATCCACAAACAAGCAGCAGTTGAAGGCAGCTACAGTAAAGGCCTGGCAAAGCATCTCAAGGAAGGAAATGTTTGTTCCCTTTATTTATGAGAGGCCAAATTACAAACATATCTCTGTTCCAAAGTAAACAGACCTGCCTGTATATATCTACTATTGTATTTTATGAACTCTGCAGGAAATCCTATGCTACATATACACTGTACAATCTGTGTTTACATGATAACGCTGTGTTATTTTCAGCATCCCACTACCACAAGGGCCATTAAGCAACTTGAAACTACTTTCTAAAAGAATCCACATATAAAAGAATCCATGTCGGGTCTCACCTTAAGATCTTGAGCTTTTGGAGAGAACACAGGCACACGGCAAGCCAGGAGCGGACACCAGAATGGAGGCTTAGTCTTCCCATCGTCTTCGGCACACACCCAACCAGGCAGGTTCTCTTCCTCTGTAGACACAGGAAGTGTAACTTTAACTGATAGAAAATAGTAAATCTAGCAGGGGAAGAAAGTAGAGAGTTTGTTGTATGAGTTGACAACATATTTCTGATTTCTACTTACTTTGAGCGACTTTAGCGAGATGCAAACGATTCACCCATGAGATTTTACTGATTGGGCTGGGAGTATTGAAAACCACTGTGAAACTGACTGGACGCCCAGACCTGCAAAAACATGTGCAAACACACACAAAATCCATAAGGAATTTAACAAAAGCTGTCAATAAAACAGTGAGATTTGTGGAGCTCTAAGGTCCCCTGATAAATCATTACAGCGTTTACTGAAGTTCTTTCAAGTAAAGACATAGCTAAGAGGCTTATAAACTCTGTAAATGAATTTTTAAAAAAAACAGCACAAAGAAAAATTATTACCGCTTAAACCAACACACTTTGCAATGGCACTCGGGTGATTAATAACCAGCTGTTATAAAATCTGTTCCCAACAAAGTCCTGTTGCCAAATCTAAGCTCAGTGCAGTCCATTTGGCTGTATGAGGAGGCAACATCGAGAGCAGCTGCTGCTCCCGAACAAATCCACAATGCAGAAGCCCTCTGGTAATCATTCCCAATAACCGCAAAGCACTTTAAATCGTTTAACAGAATAAATGTGTGGCCTAAAGCAAGCCTGCCCACATTCAAAAACAAAATGCCAGCCTGTTTCATTTTGCTTCACTACTCACTTGTCAGGCTTGCCGGGTACCATTAGCCGCAAACGGCACTTGTTGGCACACTGTATCTCGCCCTCTTTGATACGGATGAGCCTCTGCAGTGCCAGGCACCAGTCCTGACCCACTGTTGTGTTAAGATTCTGCACACACACACACACACACACACACAAACACCAGCCATATCACTCAATTATAACTAATCTCAAGATACACCAATCCATAAAGAAATAATAGCACGTATTGAGAATTAATATTCAATTCCATCTGTTGATATAAAGTTGTACCTGATAGGATCCCTGTAGAGTACCCACTAGGAGTGTGACTTCCTCCACCACTGAAAGGTCATGCTGGAGCTCATGCAGTTCTTGGAACAGTTTGGGTGGCCCAAGAATTAGCTTGCCTAAAAAAAAAATATTAATAATAAATAAATAAATAAATGACTACTTCATTATCACTTAATGGTCTAATCTTATAGCATCAGTCATCATAGACCAGCGTGTCTCCAACATTTCTAACATCAAGATCCTGGCCATAGATGACAATTTCACTTCCAATAAAACAAAGTAAGGGTCCCAAGGTTATTGGACTCCTCATGTGCTTTGAATTTACTAGGTTACAGTTCACTAGACTGTAACATTACTGACTGGTCAGCTGCTGGGCTACTAAATTAATTAGCTGCTTTGTAGTGCTGGGCACTGTTGAAACGCTATACAAATCAAGTTGAATCAAATTTAATTGAAAAAGTCCTCTCAAGCACAGTCTTGTGCTCACAAGGTAAGGAAAAGAAAAAAGAAATTGACAGTTATGAGCCATTCATCAACCCCAATACCAAGAGCTCTAGATCGTTTCCTATCTGCCTTATAATTAGAAACATGACTGCAATGACTTTGATAAAAACGGTTAATTATGATTAAACATTGAAATGCAAAACACTTTATTAAACTATTTTTCACTGGCAAAAAGACTTTAACTCAAATAAAGAGTTAAAGGGCTAACACAAAAGGCACAGAAATGATCCACTAGTGTAAATATCCCAAGAATCTTCACCATTCTCACTCCTGCGTAAAATGTAAAATATCCTAATACGCACTGCATTTTCTTGTGTTTTACTGTAAACCAATGCACTGCTCTAATTCTTTAATTGTTTGCATTCACTCATCCTCTATACCGCTTTACCGTGTATACAGGGTCCCAAGGGCATTGAGCCTATCCCATAAGACTTGGCACAAAGCAGGTTACATCCTGAACAGGGTGCCAATACATCGCAGGGCACATGCATATACACACACTCACATTCACACACTGCGGGCAATTTGAGAACGCCAATTAGCCTCATCTGCATAGCTTTAGACTGGGAGAGGAACCAGGGGGAAACCAGGGGAAAACCTGGGGGAAACCCACCAAGCACGGGGAGGACATGCAAACTTCATGCACGCAGACCCGAGGCAGGAATTGAAGCTGAACCCTGGAGGTGCAAGGCGACAGCGCTAACCATTAAGCCAACATACTGCCCAATTGTTAACAATAAAGCTATAATATTATAAACTATATTTGCTATACAATAAATATGTACATTAAATGAGGAATGTGATGAATGCACTATGAAGGATAGTACAAAATCAATAAATATGAAATCAGCTCAAAGGTAAATAAAAAAAATAAAAATAATGTTTCCAAGGACATACACAAATATGCTATAGGCTATTGCTGCAATCTGAGATCGGTCTACAAGACAAATGCTATATTTGTCTTGTAGACCAAGCACACTATATATATTGAGCCCTACAGAAATCCTTGGATTGTATTTTTTTATTTCACCAAACAAAATAAATAATAAAAAAGGTGTTTTATGTGAGTAGCAATATAGATTCATTGAGTTCTTCTAGCCTTGAAAATTGCATGTGGGAAAGCTGTATTCTGTATAACTGGAGGTGATAACAGAGTGAGATTCTTTATTTTATGTTGTATAATACTAACCAGAATTGATCTTTTTTGTATATACAAAGCACACCATAAGAGTTAAATCATGTTCTCATGGATAAAAAAGCAGTCTAGATTAAATAATACACAAAATTTACAAATGTAGTTTTTTTTTATCATTGGAATTATAAGGGTCTATTTTGGTTACAGCATGGTTATGTAAGTCCACTCACATGAAGTTGATTTTAACTTTAGCTACAGCTATTTACCCTGAAGCATACTGTTTTGATGCCATAGCCATCCACAGCTGGGAGTCCAAGCTAAACCGACCCTGCTGCCTATGTGGTAGAGGTGGCATATGGCTGGCAAAAATGTGTCTCTGTTAGTACTTGCAGAAATGGCAAATAAACAAAGTTTATAGACAAGTTCTAGACGTTTACATTTAAGCATCTGGCAGTGCTTTGAAGTTTCCGTCATTGGATATATCATTACACTGGGTTACTAAGTTACTAACCTAAGTATCATCAGTCAAACAGTGTTGGAAAGTGGTATTTTATTTATTTGTTTGTTTGTTTATAATAAATGGGGGCGTTTAACCCAAATACCTAAAAAACAGATTTAGTCGTGTCCAATTCCTCCCCGTCACTAGGGGGCTCCCACATTAATACTATCACATGTTTCCTCCGAAAACCACGTGACGCCAGCCGACCACATCTTTTCGAACTGCTTGCTCAAGCACCGTTGGGGACGGCGTAACAAACTCTGAGGACAGCGCTATCCGCTCCTTCCGCTTGCGTGAGCTCACAGATGCCCCTGATTGGCTGAAGAGCCGTGATTAATGTGGGAGCACTAAGTACCCCTCATCCCTCCCCTCTAAAAGAGCTCGGCCAATCATCTCGCTAGACCTCCGGCTGCGAGAGGTTACAGCATCGCCCGGGGATCGAACTTGCGATCTCCGGATGATAGGGCGAGCAGTTTACCACTGCGCCACTCGGAGGCCCTGATTAGTCTTTCCTAAAGATTTCAAGTGACTTGGCTATATGGACATCTAGACGAATTACAGGTGGCAGAACAAAAGAGTCTATATGCATGCCTTCCTATATCCCTGAGAGATGGTGGGACCAGTCGAGCAGTGCTGGAAAATCGGAGCGAACGTGGTGCAGTAGGGGGTGTGATTAGAGCTTTAAGGTAAGTGCAGCTTCAGTATTTTGAATTTGATGCGGGCAGCCACAGGAAGCCAGGGGAGGGAGTGGAGAAGTGGGGTGGTGTGGGAGAATTTAGGAAGGTTAAAAACTAGCCGTGCAGCTGCATTCTGGATGAGCTGTAAAGGACGAATGGTGCACAGAGGCAGACCTGCCTGGAGTGAGTTGCAGTAGTCCAGTCTTAAAATAGCAAGGGACTGAACAAGCACCTGAGTGGAGAGAAATGGATGAGTTCTTCTGATATTATAAAAAAAATCGATGAGACAAGTTTAAAGACGTGATTGCTTTGGATTGTTTTTCTTTCCCCACAAAAGTTCAGTTGCTCAGGTAACAACGTATTTACCAAGTGTTTTTTAAAATGGTTTTTTTTTAAATATACGTTAAAATGTAGACTCTATAAATATGCAATAATTGTTCAGGTATGCCTTTGGCATTTGGCATCCGATGCAGTATGTGGGCCATATAAACATGGTAGAGGTGGACCATAATAATTATGCTATCTAGGATGGATGCTCTAGCCATACTCCCACACTCCCAGGTTGACTCAGGTTTGTTGGAGTGGCAGGCTGCTTTATGTTCCTGGCTGCAATGATGCATGTGTTACCTTCAGGCTCTTACTTTTAATTACACTGTAATAGCTGGTCCTACTGGGTTCCCTGCTTGCACTCTGCACACTTTATGATCTACCTCTCTCTCTCTTTCTCTCTCTCTCTCTCTGTCCTTCTCTCTAACTGTCTGTTAGAAAGACAATACTCTTGCATCCTGATTACATGCTGGTGATCCTGACTCCTTCTGCCCTCCAGGCTTGCCTGATCCATCTACTGATGCCTTATTTTGCCTGGGGCTCCCTTCAATTGAGAGTCCCTTGCTGCTGATGAGGATGGCCCCAAAAGATACCCTTTACGGAGGTAGACTGCTGCCAGTGGTACTATACAAATACCCTCGATTGTATCCTCATTCAGTTTTCAGATAATACTCTAGATTTATAAGTAAAAACTGTAATTAAATTTAAAAGAAAGTCTTTACTGTTAATACTGCACTCAGCACTCTTGGAATATATATTATACAGCATTTAGTTCTGAACGAGTAATCTGATTCGACAAGAAGCATTCCAGGAGTGGTGATAATGGAAGCATTCCAGGAGTGGTGATAATGGATGGTAACTCCACTAGGACATTTAACCATATGTATCACTTCACATCCACAATTGTAACTACAGGGTTAATTACACTAACTGTCAGTCACAGCATTGGTGAAAGTAGGTCTGCATGGAACACAGTACTGAGGAGAGGGCAGCTGCCTGCCACAATGCAAGAAAACACATCTGGTCATGTTATGTAATTTTCTCTTCATAATTATTTCTTGTCATGATGTCATTCTAAATTGCTGCTGTGTTGTTTTATTTACGAGTAAGCCGAGCTAGACAGCTAACCAGCTTCTAACACAAGGCTGGATCCCAAATCCCTCTCTAACCCCAGTCACTTTTTCAACACACTGCTTGTACATCCTAGACCACTGGTTTTTCACTTAATCCCTATTTTATTTGGGATTTAACCCCAGACTGTCCATCACCTTCTGTTCACCTACTAAGTCAGTCACCAGCTCCAAAGCAGCTTCAGCCTGCTTTGTGATAATGCCTGATAAAAAATGCAATGTAGACAAAACTGGATAGCAGTTTAAAAGTAAGCACAGGTGGAAGACAGTGAAACTATACAAAGAAATTAGTTGATCCTTCCTCCTTTTTTTTCTTCTCTTTTTCCTTTTTTTTTTGCACATAAAACCCAGATTTCCAGCTCCATGTTTTCGTTTTTTCTTTTCCTTTTTAAAATATGTCTGGCATCTTACACATGTAAAGCTGGCATGGAGTCAGGAGGGTTTATAAGGGTTTTATAAAGTGTGCATTCAAACACTACATGTTTACTCTGTTATATCCCTGTATATTTTAGTTATAAAATCAATTAAAAAATTATTGAAAAGAAAAGAAATTAATTTCTGAAACAGAATCACCTATTTATTCTCATCATTATATTCTTTTACATTTTCTGTATTTCTGACTGAAAAAAGCAAAACAACCACTAAAGTAAATTAAGCTAAACAAAAACAAGGACTGAAAGTAAAAAAAAAACCAAAAAAACATTTACAGCGTTTATTCCATATTGTGGCGTGGGCGGGGCGGCGGCTGACGACCAGCATGCCTTGCGGGGATGTCGGTGTGTTCACCATGTTGGGGAAAGGTGTTTGGCTTAGTGGCTTCGGCCCTGTTTGTGTGTGATGTGTAAAATGTGCTCCGGTTCATACTTAGGCTGAATTGGAGGGTGGTTCACGGGTGAATGTGCTGTTCATGCTGTTTGTTAAATTGCGTGTGTGTTGAATAAAATACTCCCAACCATTGTATTGGGCAGTAAATAAGCTCACTTGCCTCTCCATCATCCTTTCCGGCGATAAAAACGCTGTAATATGTTAAATCATTTAGCATTAAAGTATAGGAATAATAAAAAAACAAAAAGGTTTTGCTACAAAACTGCACTACAAAAAAAAAACTTTCAGCACCAACTCTTTAAATTTTTTCTCTTCCTTGTTAGGTAAGATTTAAGAAACTCTTCTGACCTTGTGAGCCGGCAGAGCCGAGGCGTTTGCTCCCGCTTGGCTGGTAAACACTGTCATTGTTCTGTGAGTTTTCCTGACCCACCTCCACCACCTGAACCTGCTGCAGAGGCGCTGTCCATTTCACCATGTACTTTGGACCAGCAGGAACCAGGCTGCTGATATCTGGATGCCCCCTTAATGAAGACAAAATCATATTTAAAGAAAACAAAGAAAAACACAAAAAACAAAATTGTTTGCATGATCAGAGAGAAGAATAATAGGCAGTAAAATGAACTGGTATGATGAATTGATCTGGATGTGGGGAAGGGGGTGTGGGTGTGTGAGGGTGTGGCGAGGTATAACTGAAGCTTTCCCTTGAATTCCCAGGTAATTTTTCCATCATGTGTGATTCCCATTGAGGGTAGATATTTGAAGGTGAATAGTATATATTTTTGCGGTGAAATTCTACTAATTGGATCGTGTTGAAAATGCTGCAATGTTCAGCAGGCTTGAAAATGTTACCTTGTTTCATTAATGAAGTAATCAATGCCCCTTTCAATGAATCTAGACCAGCATTAAATGGAAGATAAAAGGAATATAAACTACAAAAGTTTTTAAGTCCTGAGAAGATTTGTTCAGTCCCCAAATTATAGAAAGCAAACTGTAAGTCTGGCTTACTTGAGATTGATGTTTGCACAGATGAGAATATCGTTGAGGAGGAAGACCTTGCGCTCCTTGGACTTGAGAACCTGCCCCTTGTCCCCGTACACTGTCTCGATCAGGGTTTCGCACAGAATCAGCTGCTTCTGATCTGAGTTCAGCTGCTGTGGATACACATTATATTAAATTTTTAACCCTGACTGGTCAGAAGGTGTTGATAAATTTTCTATAACACCTGCTGGCTGCAATGAAAATCACAGGTCTATTGTATATACTGTATATGCAAATAAATAAAAAATATCATTATTTAACAAGGAAAAGCATTCAATCATTAATATTGTGAATGTCTGTAAGGAGATGTTTCTTTAATGTTTAGAGAAGGAGTTTCCAGCAAAGATGGCACTAACAAATACTTCATTACTGTACTTAAGTCATTTTCTTCCTTTATATGTAATTTACTTGAGTACTGTATTTATATATTTGATAATTGTTACTTCTGCTCATTACAGATTTTGATGAAAAACCTGTACTTTTACTTAATATATTTTAAATACAGACTCATTAGTTTTCAAGATAATGATCACACAAAAGTGCATTGATTTTCTAATCTAAGCATAAGCGTTTACGCTGTTACTCACACCTTACTGTGAGCTAAGCTACTCCAGGTGGTAAGAACAGAAAGGAAAAAAACTATTCCATCAACCCTAGTTTGATTCCCAGGTGATTATGAAAGCACAGACTGGTGTGTGATTGACAGTGATTGACAGTTACCTGGGCAACAAATAACTCTGGGCTATGAATTCTTCTGCCTGCTTTTTCAAGCATCACAAGCTTGTCAAGGTAAGATTTGAAGTGATCTAACTAACTAGCTAAAACTGAGCAAAAGAGTTGGTAACTCTATATATATATAATGCTAATAATTAATGTCAAATCAACAAAATGTTGCTATCAACAAGTCATAGCATCATGTCCACGGCCTGCACTCCATTATAATCATAATCATAATAATCTCTCAGTTATCATTGTAAAAAAATTTCCTATTTCTCTGGGTTGATTTTTTTTCAAGATATACTGCCAACCACTGGCTATATTCAAGAAGCTGAATCCTTGAATTTCTTAACAAAGTTAATCAACTATTTATTTTTAGCATTTAAAATTCTACAGATTTCTTGAAATAAAACTACCAGCACAGCAGAGTGGCTACTTGCATCACTAAAAGATGGTCTCTTCTCTATTCATAAAACTCACCAGTGCGGAAAGTTGTTAAAAAATTCTAGCTGTAATGTCCTTTGTCTTAAAACATGAATTGTTCATGTCTCGCTGTCCAGTCATGTCTAAACCAACCAGTCAAATGATTTATATAACTTATAAATAACTAAAAAAATTGGAGATTAATTGGCCTAAAACATTTTATCTCTTGTAATGAGCAAAAGGTTTCATGAACTTATAAAGCCTTCATTCTGGTGAAAATGATAAATGTTTTAGATTTATGCAGAAAACACAGTTGTGCTGTACAGCTTCAGTTGTGCTTAAAATACTTTAAAATACTGTTTGTTAGTTGCAGAGATGTACTTATAGTACATTTTAGAGCATGTACTTAGTACTTCTACTTGAAGAAAAATTAATAATAATAAGCCATATTTCTACTTGTAGTAGAGTACATTAATAAATACATTTATTACAATACTTTTACTTGAGCATTGAGTTTGTTTAGTTCTGCCACAGTCAATAGACTTTTTGAAACAGAACTCTTTGCACTTTTTCATTTTTTATAAACCTAATTAGCTGCAATTTTGTATTATTATGCTCAAGAGAAAGAATAAAAAAAAGAAAAAGAGAGGAAACAATTGTTGGTAGCTGCTATAAGGTAAGTGACACTACCATTGCACAGCAATAACTGTAACTATAAGCAAACAAAAAGTACTTTTTACTTTTTTTAAATAGGAAATTGTAATCAGTAGCAAATAACTATAACAGCCCTCCAAGTTCCATCACACAACCCTATGATTTTCCTATAGCAGCACGTCCAGAAGTGCTTTACTCCTTATTTAACAACCTATAGCAGTTTTTTTTTTACAGCCGAGTATTTTTTAATTTAGAATAGCATTCAGTTTTGCTTTCAATGATTTGAACAATGTATACAATTGCCACCACTTCATCCTACCCACTCAACCAAAGAGGGTGAAGATGAATTGCAATAACCTCGGGGGATCTGCAAAGCCATTTACTTTATATCATTCATATCAGAAAGCTGGGTATTAATGTTTTTCTTTTGCCATCTCCACTGTGAGGCTGATGGCAGATACCGGAGCACCCTCTAGTGAGAATCATCATAGAAAGCTTCATTTACAGGCCAAAGACAGATGTGAGAGCACAAACTGCAGCAGTACATGACCAAGATCATCAGTCATGAAAGCTCACAGTTAGAGGCGAATATCTGCAGTGCCGCTTAAAAAACAGGCTCCGTTCCTTTTGAACCAGGAATAAATAGAATTCAGCGACAAAGTCTAATAGCAATGAAATGGATTTATTGATCTTGGGAAGTCTAGTCAGCTACAATTATTTAGAAAAAATGCGACATCTCTGAATTTCTTTCTTTTTTTTTTTTTTAAATAGAAAGAAAGAAATAACTGCAAGACATCACATCTTATTCATTGCGCCTGCTAAATGGAGTGGGTTGCTGAGCAACCGTGACATGTGCCTAGCAGAATAATGAGAGTGTGTTTTCGTGTGTGACCTTGCTGAGGGCGCGATCACTGTTACTGCGTGTTAGTTCCTGGATCTCGGAGAGCTGCTCCGCTAGACGCTTCTGCTCATTCAGCTTCTCGGCTAAAGTCTCCAGCTCTGTCAGAGCCAGCTGCAGCGGCAGCCTGTCCTGGTGCCCAGATGGAGTGCTCTTCAGCATGTCCTAGACAAACACACACACACACATGATTTACTTCTCTATATAAACCTAGACACTTTGGTCAGGGCAACATGCACTATAATACTGCTCGTATATTAATCCTATTCATAGGAAACATGACAGCTTTTTATGCTTTAAAAGCAGATGGTTAAATCCAAAATTAATTATATATTTTTTTCCTGTTTCAGTGTAAATGTAGTTTTGTGCACATTGAATTGGTGTATAGTATTTTTATGTAGCAATATTATTTTGTTGTCAGTTTGTTGGAAAGTCTATTTATCATGATAGATATTGTGATGTAATTTTTTTTTTACATCAAAATTAAAAATAATTTTCAAAAATAAATTCAGGCTTATTACAAAGAACACCTTTTACAAAAGTAATAATGGCAAAGTAAATCAAAGTTACTAATGAATGCACTAAAGCAAAAAGTGAAGCTCAATGACAGGTAAAATGGGACAAATTATTATTATTATTATTATTATTATTATTATTATTATTATTATTTTAAATCCCACTTAACGTAATTACCAGCTGACTTCCTGTAATATGCAGGTGGGGTATAGTGGGCAGTATAAGATGAGGTGTTGTCCTTAAAAAAGCAGAGTTTGGTGATCAAACCAGACCATTTTTTCTATTCAAAGAAAAGGCCATAAAGAAGTTCCTGGGAGGCCAAGGTTTTAGCAGTGACAATGTGAAGCAGGCAGTTTGATCATACCTTTGGTGTACTGAGAAAACGTTCTACCTTGATGGTATCCAATCGTTAGTGAAATGCTGGGATAGGTGCACTAATGTAACAGGGATACATTAGATTTTGTAATGAAATAAAGGTAGTTTTTACTCTCATAACCGAGTTCTGATATCATACACAATCAAAGTTGTGGTTTGACTTGAATGCCCCTTGTATTTTCAACATTCATCATGCTTAGGTTACTCTGACAATCATTTAATTTAAAATGTATATTTGGCATTTTAATGTGCAGTAGTTGACATGAGTTAAGCATTTTGTGGCCATAAAATTGATCATAATAAAATTAATGAAAAATAATGCATGCTCTTACTATGTTAATGTGTGGTCATGAAAAGCTTAGCTTGTGATCCCTGTAGATTAATAAAACAACCACTGATCTCACAGATAATTTTAGCATTTTTATCATAAAATTAATGATTTAGTGTCATGTGTTCTGTTACTATATTTGGGTTAGGTATTGTGAAATCTCAGTTTTATGTCATTCCTTTTAAACATTATATGCCAATGAGAAAGTCATGCAAAAATCATTTGACAAATCAGCACGAAATACTAAAGAATTATGCTGGATGGTTTGATGATGATGATGTACTACATACAAACATAGCATTAACATTTAACGATGAGACTTCACTAGATAGAATTTATGTCCTCATGTATGCTGATATGAGAAAGATGAAGATGCTAATACATGGATAGATGAATACTATCACCTATGTGTTTTAAAATACTGTGTGATTTCCTTCTCTGTTTTATCTAAACGTATCTAAAAGCAATAAGTGAAAGATGAAAAGAATGTGTGTGCAGTGTAAGATTGAAGTAGTGCTGACCTGTAAGAGGAGTATAAACTGCGGGAAACGTTGGATCGGCTTCACCATCAGGCCATAAAGGGTTATCCTGTCTGTGCTGACAGCCTGCCTTTTCTTCAAGATTCCAAGTATCATGTGAATAGGTCAGATACAACAGTGCCACTTGTTATATTGAAATTAAAATGCAGCTCACATTCACTGAAAGTAGTACATACCGAGTGCCAGATGCACGAAGCGTTTGCACTTGTACCAAGTCTTTAAATGATCAAAAATAATAATAATAATAATAATAATAATAATAATGACAGTAAAAGCAGAAGAACCTACTTTAAGAAAGTCCAGAAATGCAGGCTTGGACATGCAGGCTTTCTTGATAAGAGCCATTGCATTTGTGAAGTTGTTGACATAATCACTGTATACATCCAGAACCATCGATTTTGAAAACTGAAAGGGATAAAGAGGTTTATGAAAAGCTGCAGGCACACAAACACACACACATTTCACACCATTTCACAAAGCAAGATTTTAAATTGCCAGGCCCTAATCTTAAAAGAGCTTTCAGCAATCGTACGTTTTAGCTGAGGTTGCTGTCACAAACCTGATTTATTACAAACGCTTGAATCTTTTGCATCACATTTTTAAAATAAGCACAGCTGCTGCTTACAGCTTTGGTACCACACAGGAAATGAGTACAGTTTAAATAGAACTGCTGAGTGCAAGATTTCTGGGGATTTTTTTTTTTTGTTCTTTTTGTTCCACGCGGAAAAAAAGCATGCACATGGTACAAACAGAACAAAGCTCTACTTAGTGGCGTTAACGAATATTTTAATACCCAGCGAAACAACCTTGGGTTAACTGTAAGTCTACACCACACTTTCAGCTAGATCGCACTTCCTGAAAATGCCTTTTTAGGCTTTTTTTTTTTTTTATGACAGTGGAAATAACACCGCTATGCCCACTTTCATTAACTGCCATTTGTGTGTGCTATTTCCAGAAAGTGAATCCTGTCAATATAGTTGTTGCAAAGCCTGCTTAAAACAACCTGCAATACTTCTACTTCGGATCTCTCCTGTTACTTAACATATGACATCATTTCATGCAAGAGACCTGAAACCAAAAGGTTCAGCTCGAGAGGCTTGAGGCTTATTTAAATACAGAAGTGTTCAATCGAAGCTCACGTACAACAGAATGTTCGTTAATGAGACTTACAGAGGCTACGAACAGATCTCCAATGGTCTCTGCTTGGTCCCATTCGGCCACACGGGAGGCCAGGGCGATCTGGAACATGGCATGGCACTGCAGGATCTCTTTTACCCGATAGAAAATAGGCTGAATCTTTCTAGTACTCAGGATACGTGGCTCTGCCTCCAGTAAAGGCTTCTGGTAATCCTGGGATTGAATCAGAATGTACAAGATGAATCCTAGAGCAATGAATGTAATACTCGTTTATGTGTATGTAAGTGATATCATTTCAGATAATTACAATGAACACAATTACATTGTGAATCAGTGACCTACTTGCAGAATCCTTCTGAGGGAATCCAAGTAGCTTATCTCACTCTGGATAATAGAGCCAAGAATGTGACGTCTTACAGTCTGACAAAAAAAAAAAAAAGGTTATATAACGTTAGACAAAATTATTGACTGTGGTTTTGTTTCACTGCTGGCACACACTCACCTGTTGAGTAGTGAGACCCTCTGGCATGGGAGAAAGTTGAGGTGGTGGGTGTTTCACTTCAGAAACGGTCACATCCAGGTAACCGGTATCATCTTCTATGTCATCTGCATTGTTTCCACAAAAGAAAAAAAGGA
Source organism: Leiocassis micropogon (assembly GCA_028565275.1). Taxonomy (NCBI): domain Eukaryota; kingdom Metazoa; phylum Chordata; class Actinopteri; order Siluriformes; family Bagridae; genus Leiocassis; species Leiocassis micropogon. The sequence goes on from JAOVVA010000019.1 coordinate 9,604,045, forward strand.
TTGCCACAAATCCTTGTTAGTCCTGCTTTAATGCCACTGCCTGCTTAACCAACTACTTTATCATAGTTATCAAGAAAATCACCTTTTTAACAGCTTTCATCAAAAGAAAAGGCAAATAATCTCAAACCTGTGTTTTCTTTTTTATTCAAGAAGGACACTTTGCGCATCATGGCTATTTTAGTCTTTTCCAGTCCATCCTTAGTGCCATTCCGGGCCGCCTTCATGAGCTGGTGAACCTGCGAGAGAGGAGATGAGTACTGAAATGTACATCTGCATCTGAGAGGAAGGAAGAAAAAAAAGTTGACCCTATACAGAGAACACTGAGTATAGCAACAGGAGCAAAGTCGCTCAATTCCATCATGGTTCATTTGCTGTAAGCTTGGGGACATTTAGATAGTTTCATTTTCAGTGGGAAGCAAAACATTTTTTTTTTTTTTTGCATTGTGCAACATGGAGCAAGAGGAAGAAACTATGTTAAATATGGTTGAATGAAGTACATACAAGTTATAAAATGCATCATAAACCTTACGTTTGATTATGATGAATGATAAATGATACAGCAGTTGCAGTGCTACTGGGAAAATATACCTTGGTGTCATAGGCCTGTTTGATCTGGCTGATGTCTCGAGCACCTAACCTCATGGCCAGTTCACGTTTGGTCCGGGCACAATGCTCCTTTATGCGCCGTACATCAGGGGAAATCTAAGGTCATCGTCGTATCCACGTGCCCGTGGTCAATAGGGATGGTGTTTAGATCAATGTGTATAAAAAGAGACAGACACAAACACACAAAGAGGGGAGAGAATGAGGAAAAGAGGGACAGCCGGAAAGGCAGACAGTGTCACATTCAAGAAAAATCGAAAGAAAGTGCCCGAGAGTGGCTGTGATTTAGATACTCTTGTGCTTAACATAAATATCACATACAGACTGCAGAAATAATTAACCAAGCATGCATAAAATTAGCGTCCATTGCACTGAGACCAAAAATGGTTCACTGATTAGGTTAGTGAAAGGTTTCTGTACCTGTTTTCAGCTGAGGTCATGCATAAAGCACGGCAACGAGAGAGCATCGACAACAAGGGAAAGACTCAAATGAACAAAAGCAGGAGAGGAACAAAGGGGAAGCCCAGGAAGGAAAGAGAACTGAAAAAGATTGCTGAGTGGAAAAAAAAAATCCACTGATGCAGTGAATTAACCTTCCTTCCCGCTCAAATGCTGTGACTGTCGCATGTTAGTGGTTTGTGAGTTTTGCCATATTTATGAAACACAAGACCAGAGTGGAGAGTGGATGTAGTTATGTATCTTTATGACAGCATGTATCTATTGCCACCTTGTGACTGTGTGAAGAAATGATCGGGAAATGAATGAAAATGTAAAAAAAAAAAATAATAAATCACAGAGTGTGATAAAGAGCTACCAAAGAGCCCTTGCTGCACCATGCTTCGACCTCAGAGATACAGAAACGTCTCTATTTAAGCATAAGCTGAGGCTGTGCTTGTTCTCACCTTGCTGCGTGTCCGTGGCTTAGTCTCAGTGTCCGACTGCTCGTCATAGCTCTCAAACTCACTGGAGCTCCAGCCATTGTCCACTGCATCTGCTGATTCATCAGGCCTCTGGACATCCTCATAGATCATATCATCAGCTGCACACAAATCCAGAAGGAGTTATGCAAACTGTATGAATTAGGCTTTTCATAAAAAATTGTTCTCAGGACACTCCCAAAACACTGAAATCTTTAGAATTTGTTCAGCAAACCAAATATTGTTAGATGAGATGTACAGGCACTGCAATTAGACATAGATATGGAAATATGGTGTGCAGCTTTTCACGGATGCATTGAAAATAATCTCACAGCAGTGACACCCATCATTGCATACATTGCACGGATAAAGTGGGGAAGCTTATTGTTACACTTTTCACACTCTTGGGTAAATACATCATATTTTTAAAAATGATATACCAAATGAAAGAACACATTCTCAGGCATATATTTTGTAATTATTTCATTTTTATATCCTGTTTCAGTACAGACTCATAAGTATTTAAGCAGTGAGTGTGAACATGTGACATGTTTTTCCATCAGCGGGTAAGTTGTCACACTATGTAGGGTAAGACATCACGCTGGATTTTGCAACATACTGTATAAAACAAGAACCAATTTAATGTGTTATTTATTTTTTTTACTTCAAATTCAAAATTAAACTCAGCTACAGAAGAAGGTTGATTAATCTCTGAACTTGAGGGAGCCCTGGAATGTGGCCATTAAATAAATGACTACCAATTACAACTGGAAAATAATTTTAGTCAAATACAATTTTCAGATAAAATCTGTCAAACACTCAAACAAATCTCCAACCATGTGTCAAATCTCACTAGTCAGACTCGTCAGAATCACACTTCTGGTGCACATAAACTGCTTTGCCAGGGACGCACTCTTCATGAGCTCACTGTCTGCATTACATGCACTGGACCCAAGTCTCTCCTGGACAGCTGTTCTCAAATGGCTCCACACAACCCAGACACAGGTACTCATCTTCATCTGATGAAGAGGCATCTGAAGTCTTTCTTACAGTATTTTATCTGCCTTCTGCTTCTTTTGTATTTTAGTTTAGGTTGCGGTGCATCTACTTTGGAAGAGACGCTTTTTACCTTGTGCCTGCCTTTCAGACTTAAGTGCCTTCCTTTACTGGTGTGTCTATGAGAATAAAGTTTTTTCTTGTTCGGGTTAGTTTTTTTTTGGACCTGCTTTTGGGTATGGCCAACTGTCCTCTGGAGCTGATGGGTGGGTGAAGATGGCACTAGGCAACATGTGACGACTTGCTTCAAAATGGTTGAGATTTTTGCCCCAAACTGCCATCCTTGCTAAAGTTAGCTATATTTTAATGTTAGCTTAAATCAGAACATCAACTGTAACAAGACGAAGTGTAACAAACTGCCATCACTTTATTCTCTCATATAACAAGTCCAACTCTACAGTTATTAAATTTTTTAACTAGATAGAAATTATTTTAAAAATATATCAAGTTGATATTTTATCACTTTTGAATGTTAAAAATGGGCTAACATAGTGTTTTGCTTTTCCCACACAGAATATAATATCAAAACCACTATTCCACTTTTAAGTAGGCCCCTCTTGTAGTAAAAATATTAACATAATGTGACAACTAACCCATGTGACAAGGAGCTCCCCTACATATTGTGTTATTTTAAAAACCTAGCATTAGGACACAACTGTAGCACAAATTAATAAGGGGGACAGAGGACGCATGAAAAGTAACAAGATCTTTACTGTCTTTAATTGTCCTACACCCTGGACAGGGTGCTACTCCATCACAGGGCACACGCCCACACAGACACACACACACAGTCACACATAAAGGGCATTTTGGGAACGTCAAATTTACCCAATCTGCATGTTTTTGGACTGTAAGAGGAAACCTGAGGAAACCTGTGAATCATGGGGAGAACGTGCTGTGAGAACGTGCACACACAGACCCAGGTGGGAATTAAACCCTTGACCCGTAGGTGCAATGTCACAGTGCTAACCGCTTCGTCACCATGCTGGGATTAAATTCAAATCTAACTCGAATTATATCAGTTTTTAAAAAGAAGTTTTTGCCTTAATACTCAGTTTTAGGAGTAAAGAATAAAGAGTTTTGGACATTGCAAGACCGGTAAGTAAGAATGACTTCAGCTACACGTTACCAGTTTGGTGGCAAATAAAGTTTTAAAGTAGAGAATTTTTTTTTATCTATTTGTTAACTCTTAAACTAAACAAAGTCTTCTGAACAATTCTAGCACAAATATCTTTGTGCACAAACGAATCCAGCACAATAACTGTGGGCGAAGTTTTTTATTGTGTTTGGAATTTGTGTACCCATCCAAATACAGCTTTTTTAATTTTGTGTAAAAACAAGCACTAGACAATCACTGTCAATGTGGTTACCTGACTTGTAGAATAGTACAGATTGATCCCAGAGTCTTTACCTACCTGCACCAGGAGAGGGGATGTTCTCACATGGAACATCATCATAAATCACTTCTGAGTCAGGGGGTGGAACTGGGAATACTTCTGATGAAGAAGAGGGCAAGTGCTCCTCTGTGTCAGAAGCAAGCTTTCCTATAAAGGACAGACACTTTCAACATTAGTACAGGAAGTATACCTCTTTCCGAGGATGATTTTGATCTCATCATTGAATGTTCCCAAAGCACAGTCTGTGCACTGGTTTCACATTCCAGCCTGAAAAAGTCAAAACCTTGAACATTTATTGATTGTGTAGTTACAAGTGGCAGCCATTAAATTGAACAAGGTATTCATTAAGCTGACTGTGGTATCGACCGCAACGTAGCCAGAAGCTCTGTTGCTTCCATTCCATGTTCTAACAGCATATAGAGTCATTCACTTAACCTATCCCTCTAGTATTAACTTCAGACTGTGTGAGCACATATTTGAAGGTCATGGCTATCACATACCGAAAGGACAGAATGGACAGTCAATAAAAACAGTGAACATTCTTTAACAGGTGCATGTGAACTACACTGTGCACTATGCACTGTGAATAATGTCTTTTATACAACAGTTATATCCAACCAGGTAATCTGTTTAGATGAGAGGCATTTCATACAGTAAGTGAGACTGGGACATTTAACTACATGTATCACTCCATGTCACAGGTGTTTCTATAATTGTTAATTACACTAACTGATGGGTGAAAGTAGATCGGTATGGTCCACAGTACTGGGTCCGAGTGGAGAGCAGCTACCTGCCAAAACCCACAAGAAAACACATCTGATAATGTTACGTCATCTTAAACATCTATGTCTCCTAAATAAATGCTTCTAGACATGGCCTAAGTTGTTCTGAACTGCTTTTAAAATATCTGTGTTGTTTTATTTATGGCTAACATGAGCTACATGTTTAAGTAGCTTCTAACACAAGGCTGAATCTCAAATCCCTCTCTAGCTCCTGAGCAAGGGCAATGTCCTAAATAGCATACTAGCTTTTTATATACATTTTATGCTATTTGGGAATCAACCCCAGAACCCTGAAAGTTAGCTGAAATTCTAAAGTGGAATAAGTGGAAATACTGTATAAAGTAAATTTAGTAAGCTTCCCAGGACCATCCATCAACTCCATTTAAAACTTAAGAATTTTAAACTGCTTTAACCTCTGATAATTACACTAACTATTGGTCACCAGCTCTGCCAGTCACAGTTAGTTAGTTCCACCAGTCGCAGAACAATATGGGTTGGCGGAGCAAAATAACTGGTTAAATAAACAAATAAAGCATAATCTGTTGATAATAAATGGTGTTTGTGGAACTGTTGTATAAAACCAATATCACACTCAAGCTCATGCTGTTGTACGGAATATCAGCACATAATAGTGTAATATTGCTTAATTACTGTATATAAACATCATAGTCGTCACGTATTAGCTACATATTTCTGAACACTAGCACTAACACACAGGAGATACATGTGTTTACTGTCTGTATCAGCTACAGCAGGGTAAAAGAGGACACTTCCTACAGTCTGAGACAACTCTAAAACAGAGGTGGATAAATTGTTTCTAAGTGGAGACTAAGCAATATACCTTTGCACAGTCGTAGTGTGAGTTCTGACATCACACTGAACCATTCCTGTGAACGAGCTGGTGCTTGAGCTGAACACACATACACTTCACTCAGAACACTATTGTTTTTAAGCTCTTGATTTTATGGATTAAAAAGTGAGGAAAGATTATTTATGTGTTGCATGCATAGTTAATAAAATCATGGATCTGTTTTGATGCAGTGAGTTTTGTTTTTGTGCTAGTGTTTCCCTTGAATCATTTTACTGATTTAAAAAAAATCATTTGTGAGCATCCAGGAATCACATCTGGACATTGGCAGGTTTGGTAGAATATTTTCGAAGGCTTGCAGTTGCTTTATTATGAATAATAACAGAAAGCAGATGGTTTTGATCATGTGAAGTTTTGATTTGCATGTGTCAAATTATTTATTTAAATATTCCGTTCGGTGGAGGATAAAGCTGCAGTCAGAAGTTTACAGTACATCAACTCATCATGAACATGAATGTCAACATGTTGTAACATTGGACTTGCAGTGAATTTTTAAACAAAATACATACAGTATTTAATAGAAAAGAATAATAATTTAATGCAAATAGTATATTTACTATATTTACTATTTACTATTTACTATATTTACTGATTTCTGATATCAACACAGGGTCAAACGTACAAATACAGAGAAAAATAATATACATTTAGCATATTTAATATGTGGTTGAAGGACTCTTTGGGAGCCTTTGGGAGCCATCAACAAGCTTCTTGCAGAATTCCAGTTGGATATTTGACCACTCTTTTTAGCAGAATTGATAAAGCTCATTTAAATTTGTTGGTTCCTGGCACCAACCCAACTTTTAAGCATGGTCCATGAATTTTGCCAAGGGTTAAGGCGCGAGAAACTTTAAGCTTTTGGCAGTGGCTTCTTTCTTGGATGCCAGCATCTTACTCTACGGTGATATTAAACTCATTTGACTATACACAGAGACACTGGTGTTCCAGCAGCTTCCAGTAGCAGGCTTTTGTCTTTGTGGTTCCTGGGTTGTTCCTAATCATCTAAACCAATTTTCTCTAAATAGAGGGTGACGGTTTGGGTCTTCTTCCGAAGCTTGGTACAGTAGTTACATCTCCTGATAACTTATATGAGTACAGTAAATCAAACAAACTCTTTTTTTGTTAGCACTATGTTATGTTAAGCCATGAGCTACAGTCAATCACGATAATTAACAAGAAGTTGGAAATGAAAAGACATTTTGGGAGTTTAATCAATACTGCATTAATAATCAGAGTGGGTGCAAGTATATGTTTGTATGTATAATTTTTATGCTGTTTGAAAAAAATCACGTTTAAAGATATCACTGATATCACTGAAAATTGCCATGACATTCATGCTCAAGGCGAGTGTATATAAACTTCTGACTGCAAGTGCACATCATCTCCTAAGAGTACCAGACCTGTCTGAGCAAACATGGGAGAAGACTTCTTTATGACAGGTGTATAGTAGCATTCGGGTCTTGAATGTAAACCTGGAGACAGACACAGATCTGGACATTGACTGAAGCAGGCTGAGAAATATTCTTTTCAGATGTAATACAATATAGGCGCTCTTTGTAGGTAATTGCTAACTGTAGCCTATCTGATGTTATGCAAAATATGTCAGTTTTTACTGTGATATTCATTACAAGAAAAAGTGTACCACTGATCAGATATTATTTGCCAGTGGTATTGTCACAAGTATATCAAGCATGGAAGCTTTACATTTACTACCCACAGTATCAGACACCTATCCTATTGGTTCAACTTGTTGTTGTACTTTTAGAAATGATTGCTTGTTTTGTCTGTTCACCTTTATTACTTTTACAATATTGCTGTTAGTCGGATATACTCAAAACCCCAGATTGAACTGGGATGAAATTTCTTAGGAATGAAGGTGTAAAACTCAGTACAGTATGGTGATGAGACTCTTCGCTGCAGTAAAACATTTGAATGGTGGACACGTTTTAAAAAAGGTGAGAAAGAGTCCACTCTCCACAGGAACTCGGCCGGGAGTTCTTGCCACATCCCCAGTCAGTTCAGCCCTGACCTCTCTCAAGGCAGTTTTCAAAGTTTGAGTTCTTGGGGGGCCAGTGTTTCAGATTTGAAGCAGTCAGTCCGATGTAACTAAGAAAAGATTTTATCTTAACTGTATCCAAGCACTAGTGAAATGCTGGGATAAGTACATTAGTTTAGCAGGGGATTATATATAGCAGGTAGTTTTTACTCTCATAACTGTGTTCTGTTATTCTGAAAAAGTCAGATCAAAAGTTCAACTTGAACATCCTTAGTATTTATTCTGATCATAACCTAGCCTTATTTTAATACAGGTTGTTGTTCTTTGGCTGCTCCCATTCTGGGGTCACCACAGCCAACCATCTCATAGAACTTGGCACAGGTTTTATGCCACGTACCCTTCCTGACACAGCCCTCCCATTCTATTAAGACTTGGGACCAGTATTAAGGATGCCCTGCATTTAGTGTCAGGGTGTGGGCGTTGGTTGGGAATCGATTCTTCCGCATGGCAGGCAAGAAGATTGAAGTAGGATTCAAGGAGATAAAGGGAATGAATAACAAAATCGGACTGAAAATTTGATTGACAGCATTTGATCGTTCAATTTCTGAGGCCAAGTTGCTGTTTACTGTTCAACTAACATCCGTCTTGAAATTAAGTAAATCAACCAAAACATTTTAAACTTACAAGTTACAAGTGGATTCGATACTGTGTAGGTATTTGTCTTTTAATTAAGCCACAGATGTCTGTGAAAAGATGTGTATGACATCATCGTTCATGGCTTTTAAGATCTACAATTAATACAACAGTAATATACTCAGACAAGCAGCACATGCACCAAAATGTGTCAGGTGAACTTGGCTGGTGATCCATAAAAAGGTTAATGAAAGCAGGTAAAAGGTTAATGTACCAGCCAAAGTGTTTTTTTAAGGCAACAGCAATACCTTCATTTGTATGTGTGTTTTTCTTCCGTGTGCCTTCTGCCTCCTCTGTGACTCTTGGCTCAAAAGATACAGAATGTCTGAAACATCGACAAAACCCGCCGTTAGGCAAACCAGTGAACTTCGCAACTCAGAGAGCTGTTTGATCTAACTACAAGGTATAATGTACAGTAGCTGTGACACTAAAAGTAAATAAACCAATATAGGTCCCTTGTGTTTGAGGCTACATCCAATGGTCTCATCGTAATGTATTTGAAATGTACAGTACATAATGAAGATGTATCACGGTAAACATCTGATTTTTAAAAACGTATGTACATTTTTTCTCTATAGTTAGAGTGCAGCTTACCCATGAGGAGGCTGTCTGACTACCATATCTGAAATAAAGAAAGAAAGAAAGAAATTTGTTATATATACGTACTATTACGTATTATGAGTACACATTAAATATCATATATACACACACAAGTCTTCAGCTATGCCTCATTTCTTTATGTTCTGCTTTCCAAGATCCAGACTTTCTTGTATTTTCAATGTAGTCTTGAGGAATAGTTCTCCAGGATTTCTGAGAGACTTTTTAACTCAAATTTTTGAGTTAATTTTTGCTTTTTGTTTGTTATTCACAGTGATCTATGAATCATTTAAGCATAAGAACATGTAACCTAATGCATGAAGAAACAGGTGTAGATGATGACAGAAGTTCAGGCGGGTGATAAGTATATGAGTGGTCTTAACAGATGAGAGGGGAAATGAGGTTGCTGCATAAACAACTCATTTAAAAAAAAAATTGCTTTAATTTCTCACTCTCTCACTCACTCATCTTCTATCCCGCTTTATCCTGTATTCAGGGTCACGGGAGCCTATCCCAGGAGGCTTAGGGCATGAGGCAGGGTACACCCTGGACAGGGTGCCAATCCATCGCAGGGCACACACAGATACACTCACTCACACATTACGGGCAATTTGGGAACGCCAATCAGCCTAATCTGCAGGTCTTTGGGAGGAAACCGGAGTACCCGGAGGAAACCCACCAAGCACGGGAAGAACATGCAAACTCCATGCACACAGAGTCGGGAATCGAGCCTGGCCGTGAATCGAACCCGGACCCTGGAGGTGCAAGGCAACAGTGCTAACCACTACACCACCGTGCTGCCTATCTCTTTAATTTAATCTACATAATTAAATATTATTTAATATAAAGCAACAAGTGGAGGCTCAATACTTTTGCATAGTATTATACATGATGGAAATACTTACCTGGGCTTGTTATGGGGGGATGCTGAGGAACAGTTTGACCCTCCTGACCAGCAGAGGTCACTCCATTTAATTCCTCATGATCAGTGATTGAAACAAGCTTCACCGCTTGACTGTAAAGTGCGTTGGAGTTTGTGCTTTCACCTGAAGCAACTTCTGGAAGCCCAGTTTCAGCAGAAGAAGCTACAAAGTCCTTATTCTCCTCCTGGTTTGAAGCAGCATTGTTCTCATCTTCACTGTCATCAAACTGAAACTGTTCTCCCTGCTCCTCATCTTCATCATCCTCCTCTTCCTCCTGCTGGGGGGTCTGTGCCAGACCGGTGGGCATAGACTCTGAAAAGAAATTATATGATTAAATCTAAGTAATAATTGAGGCATCACACACTTGATTATTTTAGTTATCAAGTCATTATAGGATTGTATTAAGAAGCTTTAAGGTGAAAATCATAACTAGTGCTCTTGTAGTTTAATGTGCACAAATCCCTTCCTCCATACTCCA
>JAOVVA010000019.1:9614657-9641219 GCA_028565275.1 Leiocassis micropogon
CAGTATAACAGGAGATGTGTTTAAGTTAATATGGATTCCAGTTCATTATTGGAGGCTCAGGTAGACTATAGGAAACTTCAGTCCTGAACTTATAACTGATACTATTTTAATATGTTTATTAACACAAGGTACAAAAACAACTACAGGCAAATACAAAATGCAGACACAATAAATGTTCCATAAGTTTGTCTTTTTAAAAAGGTAAGGATGAACAAACCAACCAATGTAGCTTCCTCTGCTGAAACTGGACTACCAACAACAACACAAAAGCAACAAACCCACAAAATAGGAAAAAGGAAGAAGGATTTAACAACAAAAGAAACAGAAACAGTACAATGCAATAACACCATTTCAATGGACTTTATGGGAAAAGTCCCATTTTTTAATGAATGTAGCTTCAGAGCCCTACAGGTTAAATTTAACTTTTTCCAACTGGAGGGAAGATATAAGGCTTTCCAGCCCAGCAGATGAACAAGATGTTGTAGGACTTTCCCAGCATAGCAGGACTCTTCTGCAAGCTACCAGAAAAGCAAAAGCCAAAGCATCTGCTTTTATTCAGGACAATTACAAAGCCTCATTGACTATTCAAAAAAATGCCAGCATTGGGCAAGGCTGTAACAGCCAAGGACATTGTATACAAGAAATGGGACCAATAAGTTCAACGCTTAGGGCAGGTGCAGAACACATGAGTGTGGTTGGCAGGTGAAAGCTGACATCTTTTGTAGACATCATTATTTGGATGGAACAGTATTTTATTAAGTAAAGAACCTTTTGGTGACAGTGGGAAGGAAAGAAAGTGTGTTCGTGCAAAGTTACAGATTTTGCACGAAATACCTAAAGAGATTAAAACAATAACATATTAAAATTATTAAAAGATCCTATCTAAAAATAAATCAGAAAAAAACAATAGCTATTTGTTTTCCACGGGTGTATGCAGACTCAAGGGCTGATGGAGCAAATAAAAAGGTGTGAATTAGACAAGTGTTCTGATTTATGATATAATCTGAATTGTTTTTACATTTGAAAAAAGGCCAAAAACAGGAAAAAATCTGGAAACATTTTATCCCTCAGTAAATTGGAGTTTCCTTCAGTGCAAATGCCAGCAGTTGAAACCAGAGGCAAAAGATAATTATAACCTACTGGCTCAAAATAATACACTCTAGCATCATGTGACTGACATGGAAACAAACAACTAAGTCATTTTAAAAGAACCATAACAGCTTGTATGCACCACGGATGAAGCTTCTCATGAGTCATTTAACATGTTGGATGGCGTAAATCTGTGTAATATACTAAAGTCCAGTTGTGCACAACACTAAAACACTGTACCCAGGTATAGAAGAAAAACTCTTAGAAAGCACTCTGTACTGTCTGATCTCCAGTTTTTCTTTTGCTGCTTTGTTATAAACAAACAGCATTACCTTCTCTCTGGTCCTCATCAGGTATCCTCCAACAAAAACAGGCTAAACTCTTGGAATTAGTCCCCATGTGGATTTTTGGCAATACTGGAAATTTGAGTGAAGGTTTCATTTAAACGATATCCATTACTACAAGTATGGGTGTGTATAAAGATCAGGAAGCATATGGTGAAGTTCAAGGATCTCCTGGACGCAGCATATGGTCAGCTGGTTTTAAAACGACATCGTGCTCTAGCGGAGATTAAAATGGTCACGCTGCACAGCTTGAGCCAAGTTTGCAAAAGCCTTACAACACCACGTGGCAGTATGAACCAATCATGGTCTCAGATACACTTCCATAGAGTCTACAAATCAAGTTAGGCTCTGTATTGATCCTGTAGAAACTACTGCAATCAGCTCTTGTTAACATCATTTGACTTTCACTGCACCTGGAGTAACTAATGATCTTATTAATAGAGTTAAACAAAGAAAAAAAGTGTTGTCACCTGTTGGCTGTGGGATAAGGGACTCCGGGGATGCCATGGGCTCAGTCTGTAGTCACATCTGCTTTTCTGTATGAACACAGGAGCCTTGTATTATGGAAAGAATGTGACACACAGTGTGATTAAAGATACATATTCAAGCTGATTGCCACATCACTGTTTTTCAGTTTCTCGCACCCTTGAATGGAACTTAATTTTGATGCCATTAAGAAACCCAGCTGAACAAACCATCTCTAGACTAGAGACTAGAGGGGATAGATTATCTATAACGGATTCATATTTGTGTGAAAGAGCGAGGGAAAGAACAAGAAGAAGATCGCCAGAGGAGGCAAGGCGAGAGTTTCTGACAGCGGTTGTGCTGTTTGAGTCTGCTAAATTCCTCAAGGATGTGTGGCGAATCCAGGCTTGTTTTTAACTGACATGGTCCTCCCACTGTTGCTCGGCACAATGAACAGCATGACTCAAAAACAGAATAACTCAGCCTTAAGGAATGAGCAGACCCTGAACATGAATAATAACTTATTAAGGTGCTGCCTAGTTCAAGCATTTCCAGTTATTTTGTTATTCATATCGATGCTGTATTTTCCTAAAGCGTTCACTATTCATTCCTGGAAGTTCACTTTTTTAAAGACACCCAAGGTTCGATTTGAACACAGCATCCTCAGAAGATCAGCATATATAATTCACCAGCAAGAGGAAAGAGAAAGGCAGAACTTATGAAGGACATAGAAGCAAAGTTATATCGGTAGGCTTACAGTATATTTTACTGTGAAATTCTTAAATCTGATTGGTGAGTAGGTGTTGAAAGAACTGCTTGAACTATATTTCGGACCATAACTCAATTCATAGCTTTATATTAATGTGCTTGGTCTAATAGATTATCATTTTTATTGTAACAAGGCATTTATAGAGACATGTATGCTGGACATGCCATGATAATTATAAAAATGTGGAAAAAACATGGTATCGATATATATAAAGAAAATTTATAAATCATGATATGGTTGATATGTTTCCTAAGGACCTATATATGTTATAATATTCATAACAGTTTGTATGTAAGTAATAGAGGCTATAAAAAGTCTCCCCTGTTAAAATTCCAGATTTTGGTGATAAAAAGCAGAAGGATTTTGTGATAAGTAAAGCAAGAGCAGTCATGTCAGATATTTATCTGACTTTAATGTGATCTACAGTACTGGGCCATAGTATTAAGCACATTGTGCTTTTAGTACAAACTTTATTATAGACTTTATTTTATTTTGCTTTATTACATTATTATTGATTCAGTAGAAAAAAATTCAAACATCAGTGGTCCTCCATAAAATTGAAAGTTACAGAAAATTATTTGTATGCCAGTAAAGAAAGCAGCATTTTATATAAGCGACCACTTTTTAGACAAAAAGAAATATGGAAGCTTCTGGGTTTTGCATGCAAAAAAGAAGCAGGTGCAACAGTCTACATCATTAGTGGTCCTGTAGGATGATGCTTAAAACTGTTTTTTTTTTTTTTCGAATTGTACAAATTGTTCCAGTCCACAAGGCATTGTTACACCAAATAATGGCTTCGCTTCATTAATTATGTTTCATTAATTACTGCTTGTAATGCTGAATTAATGATGAATTTCATAAGTAAGCTGCAGGAGGTGGCTGAGTTTACCTGAGGTGCTGCCAGATGGACACTGTTTTGGCTTGGTGAGGTCATTTGTTCTGAAAGCTAATTGTTGTTTGGATGGTTCGCGTGATCTTCCGTGTTACTTTGATTATTAAAATATACAAAAGACCATATTTTGGTGTGTGAGAATGGATATACTGTAGTATTATTGAATGCATGTAGTAAACCAAATGAAAACTAAAACATTATAACGTGGGCATTGATAGCTTAGTGGTGGGTTTCTCGCCTGGCATGCGGAAGGCCCAGGTTCAATTTGCTCAAACCCCAGCCACTGGATGCAGTGCCGTTCCCAAGCCCAGATAAAATGGGAGGGTTGCATCAGGAAGGGCATCCGGCGTAAAACCTGTGCCAAGTTGTTGTGCGGACAGGATGGTCCGCTGTGGTTTTATGTATGCTTGGTAAAACTGAGGCAGGCATGGAATATTTTTATCAATAAGGGCTTCCATCTGGTCATCCTGCCCATAGCCCAGACATGCTGGGAGTGACCAGTTCTTGCCAGACATCCCTGCAGCTCCTTTAGGGCACATTAACATAAACATGCTTGATTTGTACTTTATTTTAGGGAAAATGTCAAAAGCAAAGCTCTCATGTGCTTTCCTGCTTTATTAGCTATGGCTGTGTAGGTCAGATGATAAGATTGGCATGTGCTATGCGCACACTGAGATTTCGTAGAAGACCAACAGCACTGATGGTGTTACTTACTGTACGTGCTGAGGTACAATTGGCTTCCATATCTGATATGATCAGTATGCTGTACTGTGCCCGAGACCACCTTTTTTCAGGGCGTTTTCACATAAGTGTTCCAAAACCACTTGACTCCAAGGTCTGGTGCATTTTGATAAGTGAGATCATAAGCATTCTAGGCTTGGGAACCACGCCTAAGCCCACTTGAAGAGGATAATGGAGAGCAAAACAAAATGTTAATGCTGGCCAGTGGGGGAGTGAGGGGATAAATCGTTCCTACATAGTAAAATCTGCAGTATTGATTTAATACTTCCAGAACCCAACTGGACTCATATAAACACTCCTGGGTGTTCAACATTGTGGAATTTGTTGCGTAGGCACGGTACAAATATCTCGTGCCTAATGTAAAAAACGCCCTAAGTGGACTCTGGCATAGTTCCAGAGCCTGGAACAATTGTCTTCGCACTGATCAAAATGAACCAGACTTTGGGATCAAGTGTTCTTGGAAACAATCCAGGAGCACCGATGTTAGAATGCCCTTCGTTGATGTAGGTCTTGTGGTAGCTTCTTTAATACACAATATGTTTTTGTCTTGTTCTCTAATCAATTTTGGAGAGAACTCTAGTGGCCCATTTATCTGTATTTGTTGGCCTTAACAGTGTTCCATTTTACCATCTAATGTTTGGAAATTCTTATGTACCTCTCTTATGATAAATGCCTTTCAACACTGACATTATGTACTTGCTCTCTCCCACCTCCCTCATAACCCCCTCCCTCCACTCACTTTTCCTTGAATTTTTTTTCCATTAAATGTGTAAAAACAAAACATTTTGATGTTATTTATCTTGGCTTTTTTTTTCTAATCTCAAAAACCTTAAATTTTAACAGAGGTGTAGATTTTTTTTTATAACCACTGTAACTATTTTGCCACAGGACTCTTGATGCACATAAATTATTCTATATTTAGACTAACTTGTATCGCTAAAACAAAACAACTATAAATGATTAAAAAGCATGACATCATTCACTGACAAATTCATTGGCAAATTGTGGTAGTATGAGAGGAATAAACATTTTTGGATTTCTGTAAAATGAATAATGATACAACTATGATTGAACTTTGTTATTTACTTGTAACACTACAGTAATTCTATTTTAAATAGAGATTTCTAAGCACTAATGAAATCTGCTCTGGACAACGTAAAAATGCTGTAAATGCAAGAATCAGTCAATGTAATATACAACTACAAAAAGCTGTTTGAACTCTGACTTGTTTGCTACATTTTGTACGGAAAAAGATTTTCCTTGTCTAGTGTTCCCACAAGACAAGTCGAGCACTATTTATTTTAAACTTCTTTAGGAACAACTGACACAGTGTACCGTTCAGTTCAGCACTTGCAATTTACGGCAAAAAAAAGGAAGAGATTCTGCAAAGAGCTGGTCACGTGTCAGCTGTGAGAGGCAAAGGCCGTAACAAGAGTCAGAGTGTTTCAAACAGCCATCGTCATAGAGACACAGGCTCAGTGTGACATAAATAAGCCAGGGATCGCCTTGACCACAGACACAATGAGTAAAACATCTCCACCTCCACACACATTAATACCTCATGAACACTCCTTTCTCTCTTTCTTCAATAAGCTTTCTTTTTTTCCATGTCTCATCTTATGCGTACGCCAATGGTTTTTGCTCCTTCAAATTAAATGTTTGATGTCATTTGCGACTTTCGAATGTTTAGAATTTGAAATTCCTTCAAGAATTTTTGAAATTTGAGAATTTTAATTTTCCTTTTGATGATGTCTCACAAAACTTTATTTTCCTCTCACCGTTCTACTCATATGTTTACACACCTGTGTTTTCATTAACATCAACTGATTCCCACAAATATGTCCTGAAGATTACTCTTCAAAAGCGCAATTAAGATTTTTTTTTTCAAAGTTCCTTTGACAGAACAGCAAAGAACCACTTCCACAGTAGGGATAGCAGCATATTTCTCTTCATAAGCCTTGTAGCTCATATGCATTTCTGCCTGTAAGAATTACCTTCAGGTTGTTGTCTCGACAGATCAAACAAGTATCTTGTCAGATTGAAATATTATTCATTATACAATTTCTACCATGTTTTTAAAAGTATTTTATGATTTCATTCTGACATTCTGACATTTCATTCTTGTGTAAGTAGGTTATATCCTATATTAGATGGATCGTTGTTTTTTTTCTTTAGATTTTGGAACTTTTTCCCATCGTGCTATATATATTTCTGAATCTTGATCCTAATCTTTTTTCAACTGAACCAATTTGGTTTCTTATTTTAGGATAACCTTTCTTATTTTTGTCTTATTGTATCTAAAGAGAAGTGGTTTATCTTCTCTTATACTTACCCAACTATCTTTGTTCAATGTTTCCCAAAAGTCATAGTTAGTTATAACTATAACAGTTATAGTGTTGTTTTATATACCAGGTATCATGTTCTAGACATATGGTAAGGGACTACTTTCCAAATTTTGCGCTCAAAAAGAAGAAGTTTTCTTGACATTTACCATGAGACCGAACAGATTACAGTCATAAACTTTGCTGCAATAAAAGTGTAATAAAGCTTGTGCAATAACCAGCCTAACATAAAAGTCTGGACCCTAGGAAACTTTAATCTACAGACTTCTTTCAAACAACTTTTTGGTTTATTATATATTGTTATGCCCATTGCAAGGACGAAAAGTATAACTCCAACTATACCTATGATTATTTTATTTCTGTTCTTTTCTTTTTAATCTCTTGGGTATTTCAGCAAGACATGCTGAGTGGAGGCAAAACATACAGTATAAGGAGGACTGTATCGGTAGTATGTGGTGTAAAAAAACAAACTTTGTTCCAAGCTGTTTTAAAGATAAAACTAAATTATAATGGGCTAGAAGACACCACAATATGTATGAGTTGTTCATTAACAGTTTAGTGTAGCTGTTTCTTTGGCCTCAGCTTGTATGGCTAACATTTATTTTTCAGTTCAGTTCTAATGGCTTTCACCTAACAGCAAGTCGTGTGCAATCGTTTCACTGCAATCGTTTGTGGATCTTCAAACATCCTATTAAAAATCCTAATGCTGAAATCCTGAGGTTTATTCTATACATTTATTAATGTATTGTTGTGACTTTGACTCTGCCTTTTTCCTGTTCACCATCATCCAAGCTTTGTTGCATTGTGCTATGGAGTAAGAGTGAGTGATACATGATACATGAACATACACATGGATTCTTACCTTTTATTCCAAATCCAGATTCACAAACCACAATGTTTCCGCCCTTGGTTTTCCAACTTCAAAATCCTCCCTCTGAGATCCCAGCTGCTAAAAAAAACTCCATTGTCACATCTGCTCCCACTTTGGTGCAGTGCAGCTCTCAGTCATCTTGTGCTCGTATATCCAGTACCCCTCTTCTAACGCTCAGTGATGATGAGAAAAGATGTCCACCATTATGTGCTTTCTCACAAGGCCTGACTTCTGGACACCCTTCCACGACAACTGTCACGCTCACACACATATAAGAGAATAAGAGGCTCTTCCCTTCTGTTCTTTTTCCTCTATCCCTCCCTCTTCTTTCCTTTCTGTTGCCTCCCTCTTTTCCTCCCTCCCCATGCAGCACATCAATAGACACAGCCTCCCTTCAGAATGCAAACACTCCAAAACCGCCAGCAGCCAATAGCAAATCAGCAGGGCCGAATCCTAGCCAATCACCTTGCAGGATCATTTTTTTGAGACTTGAAGGTTGGCTCAGAGAGCTATGGGGGGTAGGTATGGGAAAATGCTGAGCCTTGGATAAAGAGAAAAGAGACGACAAAGAAGGAGAGAATGACCAGTCCGACATGCTTTTGGTATTACAACATCTGCAACAGCAACTACCGCCCAAACATGAACACCATAGTTGGATGTTATTTATGCTTACAAGTGTCTGTTCCTCATTAATCTAGAAGATCAACAAACATGAGACAAACAAAGGGACCAGGGAGTATTAATTTACATCCGCTGACTCTACATGATATAATGGTCTTTATTGATAATATGGTCACATACGTGCAGCTCAAGCAACCACTATAAGCATTACAATCTAAAAAAAAAAAAATACAAATGAAAAACCATTTCTAAATAATTAGGTTGAAGTTGAAGTGTGAATACCCTACTTAAACATAACTAGCATTTATTTCTCTGAAAATAATCTCCTTCTGGGAAGAATTAATGTTCAGGTTCAAGCTGAAATTTTTACCCTTTCGCTGTTAGTTTGCCAACAAGCACAGGGAGGGATGCATGGGGTGGAGGTCAAAGTGTTTGCTGATTTCAGAAAGAGTTTTGAGTTTCCATCCAAAATTCACATTCTGAAACTGATAGGAGTGGTTTTCTCCAAGGGGCCAAATGGATGGAAATGCAGCAGTTAAGAAAGAGAAACATTACATGCCTCAACTGTGTCTTCGGCTGAGGTAAAGTCAGTCCAAAAATTCGCTTGCTCACTTTTTAAGCATTTCGCTTTGACTCCTATTGGTTATTAAACAAGAGATTTCTGAATAGTATTGGTCATTTTATGGAAACACACAGTATAAATTAGAAGCAGCATAAAAACAGTCAAATTTGCAGACCAGAGCCTTCATTTCATATTAGAATATTGTCAGTTATTAGTAATCTACAAAAGGCTTTAGTATTTAAGCTTTGTCCTAGAGCTGAAGAGAAAAACAGTGAAGAATTAAAAGTCGCATGGCAAGAAGATCTTAGAAGTACTATGAATAAATAGACTTGGGAAAGGATTCTTGCATTTATATAAGAAGCCAAAGGCAAACTGACACATGAAAGCATATAACACTCACTCACTTTGATTCATGCTCTATACCGTTTATCCTGTACACTGTCACAGGAAGTCAGGAGCCCATGCCACAGGGCTTGGGGCACTAGGCAGGTACATCCTGGATGAGGTGCCGATCATATGCAGGGTGCATAAAATATTACATAGATTCTTTTCAATGCCAGTAAGACTACACAGAATGGTTGTGATAAGAAACAACTTGTGGTTGAAGTGTAAACAGGAAATTGACTACTCTGGCTTGCTTATTATGGGAGTGCCTTTGGGTGCCATCATTCTTGTGTATATATCTAGGGAAGTGGCTTGGGTGTGAACTTCCAACTTCGCCAAGATTATGTCTCCTAGGAGACAGGACAGACAGTTAACATATTAAAATTCAAAACATTACTCTTATTATGTTAGGCGTAGTTTAAGCAGGCTGATTAATTCTTAGTGGCTGGAATGACACATAAATGCCTACCTTAAGAATGTGGATATATTAAGTTACTGAAAGTGTCATCAGTCAGGCTCAAAAATATTAGCCGGACTAATGAAAAAAGAGACCTGTCCGAAAAAAATAGGAAAATTGTTTATATGAATATCACCATATACGTAGTAAGACCTTGATGTAGATCTGTATCTATATTAATATCAGTCTGAACGCTATTCTGCATTTTATTTTCTTTATCTACTGAAACGTTCAAACAAAATGACAGATAAGCAATTTTAATGTTGTTGTCATTGAATTTAAAATCAATAAGAACTTGAGTTGAAAAAGAAACAAATCAGGATGTACGTCAGGTTTTCATTCAAACCAAGCCAGAGCTATACCTGATTCCACCTGTTTAAATATCTTCGAGTTAGTTATAGATCCTGCTTAGCTGGAATAAATACCTACAGTCACACCAGTCATTTATGGATAGAATTGGACACCCTTCTGTTAAACTCTAGCAAGCTAACCCTGTATGTTAAAACCTGGAACTTTTTGTTCTAATGCTGATCTAACACCTTAAGTAGAGCAGGGTGTGTTGGAACTAATCTCTGTGTGATACATTGTCTGGAATGGGGTTGGGCATAAATGCCTTAAGCATTCACCCTTTTTAGTTTAAATAGAAAAATGTTTTTGACTAAATTTCAGAAATGGGACACTGGAGAAGTACAGTACAGTACTTGCCAGTGAAATGTTTGTTCGATTAAATATTTCAGAGATGTAGAGTTGAAGCTTGTGTATGGGTTGAGGATGTCACACTTAAGAGACGTACTGTAAGACAACCATTGTGAACGTTACTTCATCACTCTGGGCGGTGAATAGAACCTTCTCCATCAGCGTGATTGCTTGATACTTCCTAGCTCTTAAGCTTTTAACCAAGTAAAGATTTTCAAGTATAAAATGCATTTTCTCTAAGAGCCAACGGCAAAGCATTGACATCTGTCTCCCACCTTCACAGCAGGCTAAAAACAGAAAGAATTTTGGTGCTAGCTTTAATGGTGAGAAACCTCCTGAGGCGCTCTAAAGACAGGAAGACAAACTGTAACACATGATATACTTATTCGGTTGTCTGAGAAAAAGTAAGAGCTGCACCACTGCTTCACAGGACGAGACTTGTTCATACACTGGTATGTGTGTGTACTGTACAGTACTGTGCAAAAGTCTCGAGCAAACCTTTCATTTCTTCATAATAAAGTAAATAAGATTTTGATTAAGTTAAAGAATTGAGAACAAATGTTCTACTGTGACAGGCTATAAAGTGCCTAAAGATACAACTTAAATTTTATTATTTTATTTTTTTTAATGTAACAATCTCAGCAGCAATCTCTTTTCCCCTGTCATCTGCTCCACCCACTCAGCATTCAGCATCACCAGCATACTCACCACCGACCTGATCATTTCTCATCATCTGCAACAGTTTCATTGGTCCATGCCTTGTGTTAGATGTATTTAATGCTTGATTGATTCATGGGACACTGTATGTATAACAAAGACTGGACTGAAAGTAAAAGACAACAACTTGTCAAAGATGAGAGACAAAAATGTCCATCATCCAGCCTGAAGAATTATACCTCAACACTACATTAAAATACATACAGTATGAGAAAGTCTGGCTCTTTGAAAGCAAAATATGCAGAAATAAGCGGTGGCTCAAGATGTTTGCACAGTACTATATATGAAAATATATCAGTCATAACAGTAAAGCAACCAGCCTAATATTGTGCAGATCGCTTTGTGTCACCAAAACAGCGCTTGCCAGTCAAAACATGAACTCCAGAAGACCTCGAAAGACACAAGACAAAGGCAACAGATCCTGTAATTTCCTTGTAGTTTACCTTTTCATGGATTGCACTTGTTTGTCCAACACCTCCACCAGCGTTCCTTTTTCCCCATAGTGCATCCTCATGCCATCACTTACCTGAGGAAGAGATGGCAATCAGCATATGAACAATAAAACTTGACTGTGGGGTAAACGCTTTCAGTGGTAGACAGGGGTGAGCATGGGCACTCTGACCGGTCTAAGACAGTGCAGCCCCATACACATACACAATCTTTAATAGACTATGTTCTTTACCTTTATTCTGTGGAACCAAGACAGCTGTGCTAGCCTTCACTCCTGATGCACGTCTATGAGCACCAGGGACCCGCGATCCTGTTGTTGGTACACTGGATGTCTTTCTTTGGACTTCTTGTGATAGGTACTCACTCGGATCCTTAGGTTTGTCCATTTTCCTGCTTGCAAATTTAAAAAAATATACTGTTCACTAGCTGTTTAATACAATACTGTATATACCACCTCTTGTCATGTGCAATTTTAATGATATAAATCAACCTTATTCATGTCACCTGTAATAATTTATGTGTTATGGCTGATCAGCGTGTATGCACACACTCACACACAATTAACTTCCTCCTAACTGTCACAGAAAAAGACCTTGATGTGATTATAGATTCCAGTCTTTCATTTGAAGCTCATATAAATAATATTACTAGGATACCATTCTTTCGTCTACCAAGATAAGCAATATTTTGTCAATACACAAAGCAGAAAAATTTGTTCATGCTTTTGTCACCTCTAGGTTGGATTATTGTAATGCTTTACTGTCTGGATGTTCAACTAGGTGCATTAACATACTACAGTTAGTCCAG
Organism: Leiocassis micropogon; assembly: GCA_028565275.1. NCBI lineage: Eukaryota > Metazoa > Chordata > Actinopteri > Siluriformes > Bagridae > Leiocassis > Leiocassis micropogon. The sequence goes on from JAOVVA010000019.1 coordinate 9,626,865, forward strand.
AATGCAGCAGCCAGAGTCCTCACTAGAGCCAGAAGATATGAGCACATCACCTGATTTCATTCATACTGCAGTGGCTTCCAGTGAAATTTGTTGTTTAATGAAATGTTTTATGATCCGCCACGCCTACTCCGATCAAAAGAAGCAGACTGCTTTTCAGTACAGTGTATTATGAAAACTACAGCAGGGGGAGGGCTTTTTCTTACAAATTTACAAAATTTATGTAATGGCCTTCCAATTAATTTTTATGATTCATACACAGTCTCAATGTTTACGTCTAGACTTAAAAACTAGTTATTCAGGCAGGCCATTTGTGAATAGATTTGTCTTAGGTAAAGGAGCAGATCTGGGAGACTCACAGACATAGAGTATTCTGGTGAACTTGTATGTTTAGATGCTCTCTTCCCCCACTCTCATTGATCATTTAGATTGGTTGATGGTGGCGTGACTGGTTGCTTTACTTCCCAGGAACCTTCTTTCTGGCTCTTCCTTTTAATTATGCTGTCATAGTCAGTCCTGCCTACATTCACCTTATTCTGTGACTGTGACCATTACCCAATTATTCTCTCTCTCTCTTTCTCTGTCGAGCTATACACGCCGCTCCTGTGCTGCCAGTGATCCAGACCCCCCTCGGCCCTCTGGACCTGTCTGACTCATCCTGGTGCCGCTCTTCTAGAGATCTCGTCGCATAGAGGCCCATGTCAACTTTTCTCTGATGACTTGTGACTGCAGTCACTCAATAGTTCAGTCCTGAAGGCGGCACAGTGGTGTAGTGGTTAGCACCGTCGCCCTGCACCTCCAGGGTCCAGGTTTGATTCCTGGGCAGGCTCAATTCCCGTCTCCGTGTGCATGGAGTTTGCATGTTCTCCCTGTGCTTGGTGGGTTGCCTCCCAAAGACCTGAAGATTAGGCTAATTGGCGTTCCCAAATTGGCCATAGTGTCTGAGTATATGTGTATGCCTTGCGATGGATTGGCACCCTGTCCAGGGTGTACCCCACCTTGTGCCCTAAGCCTCCTGGGATAGGCTCCAGGCCCCCCATGACCCTGAATACAGGGTAAAGCGGTATAGACGATGAGTGAGAGTGAAATTCCTACGAACAGTTTTTTATGAAAACTTCCAATAACTCCATATTAACTTTTCTGAAACTTTTTAAAACAATTTTACTGTTCTATTAACTTCCAGCTTCCTAACACACAGTATAACTGCTGATCAATCCCTGCTATCTGATATCACCCAAATGAGAACGGGTTCTCTTTTGAGTCTGGTTCTGTTTTTTTCCTATTGTCAGGGTTTTTTCACTGCCACTGCTGCCCTCAGCTTGCTCATCAGTAACAATGTAATCATTTTGATTTATACACATTTCCCCACACATTTCAAGCTCATTTCCCTAATTTTCTTTTTGATTCTGACCAATAATAACCATTGTTAAAAGTGCTAATAAAACTGAATTGAATTGGAAAATTTTATTTGCATATGATCTGTTTCGTGACTTGGTAAAAATACTGTAGCAATGATAAACAGCATCATAATTATATACTGTATTAGCTTCAGATAGAGATGGCTAAAATAGATATTTAAAAAGGTCTTTGTGGTCAATTAACTTAATCTTACAAAAAGAAATCTATATATTTAACTTTTGTAGTAGTTTTTAGGGCCCAAGCACTATGACATCAGCACTATGATAATGCTGTTTTAATAGTGCTGATGTCATAAATGTGCGAGAGACCTCTTGTTCTTCTAGGGATTATTAGGACACAAGCACTATGACATCTGCAACTATGACATCATCGCCACGCTCTAATAATGTTGTTTTAATAGTGCTGATGTCATAAATGTGCGAGGGCTGATTCTTTAAAGGATTATTATTACTTATTATAAATCACATTTATGACATCAGCGCTATTAAATACACACACCCACACTCACACCCACAAATACATACTACATATCCTATAAAGAAGCCTTAATTCAGTAACATCAGCGTATATGGCTTTCTAGAGGTGTTAGCATGCTCAAAAGGCACACAGGTTGTGCAGCACACTCGGGAAGCGTTGCCTTTTTAAAGGGTCTTAACATGCTCAAAAGGCACACAGGTTAATACCACAGGTGCTTGGGACCACTCATCGTTGCTTGCAACTATATTTTCCTTTTAAATTTGTACGAACTTTTGCGTAATTTAGTATACTTAACCAATCAATTACGCAGAAAGTTGGCATAGTAGTTAGTGCTGTCGCCTGGCACTGCCAGGTTCTGGGTTTAATTCCCGCCTTGGGGTCTGTGTCCTTGGAGTTTGCATGTTCTCCCCGAGTTCAGTGGGTTTCCTCTGGATACGCCAGTTTCCTCCCAAAGACATGCAGATTTGGTTCATTGGTGTTCCCAAAAGCCGCCCGTGACCCCCCCCCCCCCCAACCACCAGATGGCGCTGCACATGTCTATAGAAAAAGAAAAAAAAGAAAAACTTTAAAGCCGTTTACTGTGTATTTCTTTTTTATACAAAATGATACGAGTATATTTACGGCTTTAAAAGTTGGATGACTACGTATGGGCATTCCTTTCATAAATCCTAAGAAAAGTACAAAGAAATACATCATTATACTTGTAGACTTGCTTTTTGCGAGCAAAGCTCATTTTCAGTTTAATCGCAGGAGTTTTGAAATTTCCGCAGATGTTTGTGAAGAAGAGAACTTTGTGTGATTTGTGTTATGAAGGAAGGACAGACACGAGGGGGGGTGATTGTGTCGCCCCAGTGTTGGAGTGCAGCTGAATGAGCGCGCGCTGAACCCACGTGGTTAGATGGCGGAGGCTCCGCACGCGCTTTTGTTCCAAATCAATCAAAAAGCGCAGGAAGACGGACAGACATGAGCGGAGCTGCTGAATCAGGAAACCCATAGCGCACCATATACGAGTGTAAATACGAGTATACAAGTCTAATAGAGCAACTCCGAGTAACATTTACATTCCTTAAGTCAATATATCGACATTTGAGAAGCGAGGAAAAAGTTTTGAACCGGTATGTTTGTGTTATATTCGCTGTTCTGGGAACGGGGCTTTGTTGCATGCAAATGCGGTGGCTTTAATGCTAACGCGGCTAAATTCGTGTGTTTTAGTCAAATCACTTTTTCAGTCTCGTTTACTTATTTGCATCGTCCGTTTAGTTTATTTCAGTCGTCGTAGAGTTGCTGTTCAGCCGTGGAGACTCTTGTTGTGTGTGCGGGAGAGTGTTCCCTTGTGCGGGTTATATGTATTTTTAAACCGCTGGTTAATTGTGTAGTTAGCTCGGCGGGATGCGCGTGCTGCTGCTAGCGGCGCTAGTTTGCTAACCAGCCGCATAACGTACAACAAAGAAACAACCGGAGCCGGAGCTCTACGGCGGGGATGCCCGAGCTAAACACACCGCGGACACGCACACACTCTCTCAAACGCGTTAACCGTTATCTTATGAGAAATATGGAGCATAACCCCAATATCCTGAAAAAACTTTTATAACGGAACTCTTTCTTTAGCGTGGTTTATGTCTCTGTAAACACTGATACTGTACACGGAAGCTAATTCTCTCGCAAGCTGTGAGATCATTCACGTACTCTAAGCACATACGCTTTCTCAAGCTAGCAGAACAATGTGAGCGGACCTATTTACACATTCGAGTGAACAGGGTTCGAGTGAACAGGGCTTTTAGCTTTCTTTCTCATAAGTTTGAGTGTGAGAAGTTAATGAATTTATTAATTAAGTGATAACGCCGAGCTCGTTAGAGATGTAATCTCATGGTTACACGATGTGTGTGTGTGTGTTGTTGTTTTTTTTGTCAGATTTTGCAGTAACTATGCCACGCAAGAAGGTGACTGATGTCTCTGGGAACGGTGGACTGAAGAGAAAGAGAGCCAGCGGTAAAAAGAAAGACCGGGAGTTCAGCAGCGACGACGAGTTTGAAGATTATGAGCAGGAAAACACAAAGAAGCCCGGCAAGCAAGCGACTAAATCCGGCCTCCAGCCCGTCACAGTGTCTGAGGATGTGAAGGAGAAAATTGTAAGACTTTATAACACTAAAATACACACAGCAGACAGGGCATTTTTCTACACAGTAACCCTGAAACTTTTTTTTAAAGGAATAATATATATGTATCCTCTTGAGAATTGAATGTCCTCACAGGAAAACATTTTCTTCCAACTTTATTGTCTATATATGTTCTTGTCCTATCCTCATATGTTGGGTATAATTAATTTTATATAAATATAATAAAATTTATAGTTATATAAATTATAGTTTAAATTTATAGCTATGCATAAAGAGTCATTAGATGATCAGTAGAAATCACAATATACACAACAGTAGAGTCCTGGTCTTGCCTCGCTTGCTGGGTTTCCTCCTGGTCCACCAGTTTCCTCGCACTGCACTCATGCGCGCTCATTCAGCTGCACTCCAACACTGGGGCGACACAATCAACAATCCCCCCCCCCCCCCCCGTGTCTGTTAGTTATTGACCAGTGAAGGGCAATCTTAATGCTTCGACATTCAGCAAGACCTCTTGGACAATGCTATCCAATTCCACATTGAAGTGTGTGCATGCGTGTGTATATTACAGACGCACTTGTGTATATATCTCAAACAGATAAGTGCTGTATGGAATCCAGAAGGTTGTTTACTTTAATGCCAACTGTAGATCTTGTTGTCCCTCATCTTCCCGTTAATGCCGTTATCCCAGACCAGCCTTCCTTAAAACATCTAGTGCATCCTTCCATGATCTTGTCTTGACTTGTTCTGTGACGGAGCTCTGTGAACTCTGTCAACTCTGTCTCCTTTATCCGGTTCTTTCACACACTTTCTTTTCAACATGTTTCCCTTTCAGTACCACCTAAGCATCTAGTTGGAGTCCTGTAAGTTACATCATCCCCAACTATAGATCATACTGTTCTCAGCTTTCCTGTCCTTTAAGACTGACTTTCAAGGCCAGTCTTCCTCAAAAACATTAAAAGCTTCCTTTCCTGAACAGTGACTCTCCATTCTAAAAGACTCTTAACATTGGTTTCTACTCTACCTTGTTCTGGGGGCTGTGCCACCATATCTAGCCTCTCTTGCATACATTTCCTGCACTTCAGTGTGTTTCCAAAAGACTGACTTAGTCACGTGACCAGTGCTCGTGATCATACTATTTGAGGGAGTGTCATGACTGGCAAAGAGTTAAAAAGAAATATATACAAGGAGACAGTAAGAAAACAAGCTGTAAAGAAAACATTTCAATCAAAGTAGAGTTCGCATAGGACAGTGGGCAGGTTGATTGTGATACTTAAAGTTTCAGGCAAATGATGCAAGTAAGTCATGCACGTTTCTATATTATTGGAAGGATTAATGACACCATGATGGTGTGAAAGAAGGACGTAATAAGGAGGAAAAAAGGGGAGGGAATGCAACCTGCTGGATGCCAACCACCATAAAACAAGAATAAATTAGATGAGCTAAGCAAAACTCTCATTAAAACACCCATAATTCACTGTTGGAGGGGCCTTAAAATGCACAAGAGCATCTTTTCTCTCACTTTTTTTCCAGTAATGGAAATATTTTTATTAACAATTTTTTTTTTAAAAAGTAGAATTTAGTGTACATACATATTGATGCACTTAAAAGTCCTGAATGCAGTGCAGGTGTATGATGTAGTTGTGCTGTTATAGCAGCACAACTACATCTGTTTGGTTGCCTGGAAGATGACGACCATAATTGCATAGATTGTGTTTTAGCATGGATGTTTAAAAAAAAAAAAAAATCTCAACATGATGCAACTCAGCTTTAATGTTAGGCTTGTTGCATAGCTGTTTACAGTAATATTCATCTTTTTTTTTTCTTTTTACTCCTGTAGACACTTGAGGTGCCCAAGGTCAAAGGTCAGTTGCTAATTTTTGGGGCTACTAACTGGGACCTGATCGGCCGAAAAGAAGTGCCAAAGCAGCAAGGTACCTACACACATCTTCAAACTTCTTTTTTTCCTGGCTGAATGTTTATCATCTAAAAGATTGCAAGTTAGACATGCTTTTAGGTATTTTAATTAGACTTGCCCACATATCTTTAACACTCTGAACTAATTATGGGATACACCTAAACTGGGAACTACCAAAAAAAATGATTCTAAAAATGGTTTGAGCCACGTGTAAACATACTTGTGTAATATGTTTACAGGGAAAACCCCTCATCCTCATAAGCCCGTTTATAATTGCAGTTATTTAGTTAATTATATTTTCCATACTTAGGTGGTCATGTTGTTACTTAAAATAGGTGGTAATCATCAACCAAGGTAGTTTTTATCAACCAAGCTCAAGCAGAGCATTTGGAAAAGGATCCGCAATGAGCACACACAAACTTGACGATTTATATTTATACTGAAGACTTAGACTCCCTTCAATAGCAATACATAAACCACGCATTGGCTAAAATTATATAGGAGATCATGTACAAGAGCAATGCACAACTGATAAGTTGTTTGTGTTTTTTATAAAACATGATGAATAAATTCTAAGCAGCTGTTTTTATTTATTTATTTATTTTTATTTTGTCCTGAATGAAGTTGAAGCTGATAAACGTTCCTATTTACCTTGGTTTACTCTGGCTTCAGATGGTGTTGTAACAGCTGTGCAGCATGTAGGCCGCAGCCTTATGGGATCAATAATGAATTGATTTTGGCCATGGCTGCTCAAATGGTTACGCTTCAAGAAATCATGCATGATTTAAAAAAAAAGCCCAAGTTAGTCATAACTGATTATGATTTCATGCTATTCTATATCTAGGGTATTTTAAGGGTCATTCGTTCGAGTTTATTTATTTATTTATTTTTGGTATGGTTTCACTTCATTTTATTTTATGAAACTTTTTTTTTTTTTTTTTTTAAATAATGTATTTTTTTTATGTGTAAAGCTGCATACAGGAACCTGGGCCAAAATCTGTGGGGTCCTCATCGCTATGGCTGTCTGAATGACGTGATGGTGAGCAGTGTGGTGTCGGGGCCCTGTTCCGCCCACAGCCTGCTCATCACCACTGAAGGCAAACTCTGGAGCTGGGGTGAGTCGCACTACGTTATTGTGTTATTCCTTGCATACATTGCAAAACAAAATAACGCAAGTAACGTACCGTGACATGTTAAGAGTTTTTGTATCCGTGGTGTGGGATAAATGTTAGTAGAGCACATCATGTGTTGCATCCTGCAATCTAAATAAATTAGGTATTTATACATGAGACATAAAAAAAAAAACTGTCATTTTTCTATTTACATTTGTGTGCGAGTGTGTATAGTAAACATTCAGGGGTGTTTCAACCTTTAAAAAGTCAATCTCGTGTTTAGCTCTGGTGATATTGTCAGATGCATAGACAATAAACAGGTACCTGAATGAATATAATTATTTAAATGTTTGTATCTCTGTGTGGTGTCTTTAGTAAGAATTTTTAAAATTTGCATAGTTGGTCTTCTCACGAAGTAATGAGGCATTTACTTTTTGTACATTCATCCAAAAAGAATACTACCTCTTTGCCAATGTATTTGATTATTTTATGAACTATACAAAATATTTTTCCCCAAATATGTCAGTCAAATTATCTTGCAGAGCGAGATCCACTTCAGCACATTCAGTGTAGTTTATAAAAAAAGAAAAGAGCTGGGTTAGTGTTTTCTTGTTTTAGTTGCAACAGTGCCACATAATTAAGAATTCAATTCAGACAAAATTGATTAAAAATAACTTTCCCCTTCTTTTTGTTGCTCCATCAGGTCGGAATGATAAGGGCCAGTTGGGCCATGGAGACACCAAGCGATTGGACGCTCCGAAGCTTGTGGAGGGTTTGGGGGAGGAGGTCATAGTGTCGGCTGCCTGCGGTCGGAACCACACCCTTGCTTTAACAGGTAGACTGACCCAGTGAAGAGTGTAGGAAACGGCTGCGTGGGAGTTTAATCTCACAGCTACTGGAAGCTTACTCACCAGCTTCTGCAAGGATTTTACAATGTTCCTGCTTGAAATATTTTCCAACAGTCTGTTAGTCCTTCGCCCCAAAACACTTCAGGGTTTTTCCAAAGTGAATATAATTGACTTCACATGCAATATCTTCTATTATAGCACAAGAGGAAAAAACGGATTTCAAGTGCAACTTATCTGGCATTTAAAAAAAAAACAAAAAAAAAAACTTATCTTTAAAAAAAAAATTTTTTACTTATTTCCGTATACTTTTAGTTTGCTAGGAGTTTTTGTTTTTACATTGAGTTTGCTTAACCTAGCCTAGTCTTTAAATCATGAAAGCGTGAGCCATTTTACAACCAGATGGTCTATGGTCTTTTGTAAAAACATGTAATATGGCTGTATACTATTTCCTGTTTAGTGACCTTCATTTCTGATGGCTGAGAGTGAAAGTTTTTTTTTTTTTTTTTTTTTGATTGAGTGAGTTCCAAGTAGAGCTGGATGTTGCTGTTTAAATTGTTTGTTTAACCGGTGTTTTTCTCTGCAGAAAATGGTACTGCCTACTCATTTGGAGAGAACAAACTTGGCCAGCTTGGTCAGGGCAATCAGACAGATGCAGTCCTGAGCCCAGCTACAGTAAGAAACAAATGATTTACAGTGGAAACAATTCATATATTAGGATGCAAAGTTGATTGTTTTCTTGTAATAAACTAGTGAGTCGTGTTGGTTTGCATAAACTCTGTCTAATTTTATTGTTTTGTCTGCAGATCTTGTACAATGGACAGCCTATAGTTAAAGTGGCATGTGGTGCTGAGTTCAGCATGGTGGTGGACTGTAAGGGCAATATTTACTCCTTTGGATGTCCGGAGTATGGCCAGCTAGGTAATCTATTATAATATTTAAAGGACTGTTAGATCCGTATCATTTTATTCAGATTGTTCAGTTTTATGTTTATTATACTTTCAACAGGACATAACTCAGATGGGAAATTCATAGCTCGAGCCCAGCGTATCGAGTTTGACTGTGAGCTTATTGCTCGACGAGTGGCCATTTTCATTGAGAAGACCAAAGATGGCCAGGTGATGCCTGTACCCAACGTTGTGGTGCGGGATGTTGTGTGTGGTGCCAATCACACTGTGAGTAACCAGCCTGACTTTTAAAAAAAAAAAAAAAATTTTTTTTTTTTTAATAAAGTTATTATTTTTACAAAATTCAGTTTTTGTTACAACCATTTTTTCCCCCGAAAATGTAAGTTTTAAAATTTGTAATGCTTAAAAAGTTTAGTCTAACTTGATCATTTGTTCAAGTTTGTTTAAGTTGAACATGAATGTTTGTAAAACTATGTGGACATGAATTTGGTATAGAATGGACAAGAACGGGTTAAAGGGATTTGCCTTAAATGTTTAGACTTTTGAAACATAAGATGTGTTGGATTAAAGAGGTTGCGGGTGACTGTTTCCAGTCTAAACATGTCCTTGGCAGCCTCAATTCAACCACAAATATTATACAAGCTGTTATGCAAAGCTAACCTAGAAATAAAATGAGGGACCTTACATTCAGGACATTTTATATAACTGATGATGACTGGGTTGCTTATTTATAGCTGGTGCTGGACTCGCAGAAGCGTGTTTTCTCCTGGGGTTTCGGAGGCTACGGACGTCTGGGCCATACTGAACAGAAGGATGAGATGGTCCCTCGTTTGGTCAAGCTTTTTGATTTCCCTGGTCGTGGAGCGACCCAGATATACTGTGGATATCAGTGTTCCTTTGCTGTCAGTGAAATGGGTAAGTGGCTCTGTAAGTGACTGAGTCTAAAAGAGTTTGCCAAGTTTGCCATGTTTTTGTTCTTTTGTTTTTAGGTGGGCTGTTTTTCTGGGGTGTGACAAATACATCTCGTGAGTCCACCATGTACCCAAAAGCTGTTCAGGACCTGTGTGGCTGGAAAATCCGCAGTCTGGCCTGCGGGTGAGAGTTTAGTTTTCTGCAGTTGTGCCTCTAGTGTCATGCCAAGGAAATGCAACAGATAACATTTGTTTTAAAGTGTGCACCAGGGTAATCACTGTCCTCATTGGTTTCTCAGGAAGAGCAGTATCATCATTGCTGCTGATGAGAGCACCATAAGCTGGGGACCCTCACCCACTTTTGGTGAATTGGTAAGTTTGGCTTACCGCTATAGTTAAATCTTTACTTGAAGAGATTATTGAATTTGGAGTCGTTTGTTGTTGATCTTGCATGATCCCGGAGGCTTACATTCTTAAAAGTTTTTTTTTTTTTTTTTTTTCCTGCCAAGTGTGTAACCTTAAACCTGCTAGAAGGCAAGGATATTGGCCATAACCCAGATTAGATTCCGCAATAAATCGGTTTTGCGATTTAGTCGACACAGGATACTTGCTTGTAAAATCCTAATGTGTGTATGCATTGCTTTTTTTTCTTGCCCTTGTGAGAGTTTGATGTTTGAAGTCCTTGAATAAATAAAGTTGTGCCCTCATTTTGGTTCATCTTTGGAAAACCCGCAACAGAACGTAAAAGAAACAAGCATGTCAGCACTCTGTTAACGTAAATGAATAGAGAAGTGTGCTCTGGCTTGGGGATGTGACCTTGCGCATTCAGTATATTTGACTAGGTGTGTCTACGACTTCGTTCGCATGGAATTTAATTGCGCATATGTTTTAAAAACATATTTTTGAACATTTTTGAATTTTCTTTTTTTTATAATACAAGTTTGTTTGTTTTTTGTTTTTATTTCAAATTAGCACCTTCTCTTCCTGTGGCCCAATTGCAAAGAAACAAAGCCTGTGTTACCTCAAGCTCGGCCAAATACAACAGTAAAAACCGTACCAAAAGTTGGGATTTTAGTAGATCTGAAACACAGTACATCATCTTATCTTGTGTTTAATCAGGGTACGAAGAGTGGGGCTTATTTTTTTTTTAGCTATGAAGGTCCTACAAAAGGAAGGAATAACGCTGATCAAAAGCACTTATTTATCTGTATGTCTGTTTCTTACATTTCTTAATGCATTTCAGTTCTCTCACTGTACAAGTCTTGTATTGTTTTTATAGGGATATGGAGACAACAAGCCCAAATCATCCACCACAGCTCAGGAGGTCAAAACTCTGGATGGAGTGTATTCAGAACAGGTGAGGGGGTGGGGGGGAAACTATCGCACCATTTGAAAATGATTAAATAAATCTGTGAGTACCTGATTTTGTAATTAGGTAGTAAATGTAAAAATGTAGTTGGAAATACTGAGAATAACCTGGGTCTCTAATGACCAGCATAGAAATCTTGAGTGGAAAGTCCTTGCCTAGATACACATACAAGGCGTGGCTCAGTAGTTTTTATTTAAATATTGCTATATAACTGATTCAGGATCTCCAAGCACATGGGTGGGTGTGTGTGTGAGAAGTGCAGTGTATCACAGGCAGTTATACCACAGGAAGTCTGAATGCGTTGTTTAATTTTCTATATAGCATGACTGACTGGCTGAGCTTGTTTATCCATGATGTTTCTACAGTAACAGCTTGCAGAGATCGTCAGATGCTCTACACCTTTTTAAAATCATTGACATGAGGTTTTCTGTGAGGAAACAATTAACACTTTTGGAAGGAGTATCTGTACTTTTATCCTTCCTCAAGTTTTCAAACATGGGAAAAGTCTTTTTTGTTGCCTTTTGGCAAAGAACAGGAACGAATAGGTAGAATAGCAATGGGAATTCCTGGTTAATTAGCATTGCATGAAAAGGAATAAAACATTCAGTGGACATGCTGTTATAGAAAAACATTCAGTTTCTAGGTAGTCACAGCCAGTTATTACCTCATAGTTAATTATTCTCTGCATTGGTTTTTTCTTCCCCCTACAAATTACTTATCCTTAAATGTGATGTGCACATAGTTGCCACTTTATTAGCCGTACTGGAATCTACATTAGTTTTTTTTATTTTTTATTACCATATAGATGCAACATATAGGTAGGATTACGATAACAGTAGTGCTTCGAGCATGTCCAATGCTGTAAAGATATTTCTTTCCAAAAACTTTATATAGACCTCTTTATAAGTCACCTATTATTAGTGGCCTGCAGTAACAACTTGACATTTTTGTTTCAGGTGGCGATGGGTTACGCTCACTCTCTGGTTATTGCCCGTCAGGAAACTGATCAGGAGAAGGAGAAACTCAAGAAGCTACCAGAGTACAATCCGCGCACACTGTGATTCAACCATGTTCTGTCCATCACCACCATGTTCTGCAGAGGCTTCTGTTTTTCTGCACAGACTCTCTGCCTTCTAGGTCACTGGGGTAGTCACAGTTTGGTTGAGTTACAATTCTTCTTTATTAGGACTTCAGATTACAAGCTGCAATACTTGTATTAAATCAGTTTGAAACTCGGGGCTTGTAATAAGTGATTCATCTGAGTTGGAAGTCCCTCACAATGGCTTCATGCACCTGTTTTAATACTTACAATGTCTGGAGCTGAGAAGGGGCCCTCATATGGCTCTCTCCAAGCACTTAACCTTCATTTGGAATTCTTATATTCACTTATACATTCCTAAAAGAAGTTCAAAAAAGTTTTTTTTGTATTTTCTTTTTTTCTCCACTAAGTTGGCTGGGAAGAACTGTTGTCTGCTCTCTTCAAATAATTGGTGCTAAATCATTTTGAGGCAGACCGTTTAAGCTAATGATGCATTAGCTGGCATCACTGAAAAGACCAACACTCCATGCTTGTGCCTTTTTAAGTGATCAAGTAATTCAGGCTGTGGATGCTATTGTTGTCCCAAAGATCTTCCATCACTATGTAATCTGGGACCATGGCAGGTTGTATTTTTGTGTGCAGTCACTTAAAACTTTTTATGTACTGTGCCATTTCTTTTGTGTTCACTTGTGCTTGTTGTCATCCCCATGTTTCTCATTCTAGTAAACTTACCTGTATTTAAGTTGTCTGACTACAGGATGTCTAACAGACTCTGCAGGATACATTTTTGTGTAATGCCCAAAAACATTTTTGTTTGGAAAATGTGTCCATTAGGATGCCCAAATGTTTTCATAATTTTAAATAAAGGTTTGTGTTTATGTTGGTATCTGCTTTGTGGGCTTCATTCCTTCTGGTGCTTGAGTTCCACAAATTGTGGAATGTGTTACCGGTATCCGCGAATACATCCTTTTTCCAACACGGTTTTTTGGTTTTTCCCCTTTCCTTCCGTAGCAATTTCCCAATGCAATTTTTTATATGCATTACTTTAAGTTATGGGACTGTTATGGAATGTATACATATTCTGTATATAAAATGTTACATTCAGTCCTGCACAAATCTCTCTCCACATCAGTTAAAAGCATAGCAATGCAGCTTTGGTTACCATCTAAGAAACTAAAAGCACAGTCATCTGTCAAAGTCTCTTTATAACCTTTTCTACAGTAGACTTCACTAGCAATGATTACACAATTCATTAATTCTTTGCTTTCAGTTAGGTGGAGCATTCCTAACTTTAGAGCTGTCGTTATGGTGGTATAATCAACATTTCGACCGTGCTGTTTTAAAAAAATTATGACAAATGACGGCAGATGAGCTATGTTTGTTGGACCTCTCACACTTGTTTAGGATAAATTCTGTTAGATCCCAGGGTTCAGGATTGCTGTTCTGTACCATGAGAATAACCTGAAAATTTAGTTTTTTTTTGTGTGTATGTATGCATGTATGTATATATATATATTTTTTTTTTTTATTCTGGCCAAACCAGTATGTGGCTCGATTATTGGAAAGAAAAACCCAAGACAAAACATCTCCAAAAAGCATTATTAAATGAATTTACTTAAACATACAAAAAAAACAGTTTAATCTTCATCCTCTTCATCTTCCTCATCCTGGTTGATCTGGAAGTAGCGCAGTTCGTAGCTCTCCTTCGTATTAGCCACAACGCGCAGCCAGTCCCTGAGGTTGTTCTTCTTCAAATATTTCTTGGTAAGATACTTCAAGTACCTAGAGATGGAACAAAAGTGTTATATAGTGAAGAATTCAATTATGCACAGAGATGTGAATATATTATAAGCCAGATAATTTAGTGATGGTTTAAAAAAAAAAAAACTAACAAACCTTTTGGAGAAGGGAACCTCAGAAGAAACTGTGATCTTGCTTTTGCTCCTTTCAATAGTCACGACTCCCCCGCCGAGGTTTCCTGCTTTGCCGTTCACCTTGATGCGCTCCTGAAGGAACTGCTCCTGTAAGTAGACACATCAAACGTTAACCACAGGAAAAATCTTCATTTACTAAAGGGTGGGTATAACAAAAAAAATCATAGACCACGGTGACCAACAACTTCAACAAGGCGGCATATCACATGATTAAAAACATTTTGTGCAAATACATAAATATACAGTGGTGTGAAAAACTATTTGCCCCCTTCCTGATTTCTTATTCTTTTGCATGTTTGTCACACAAAATGT
>JAOVVA010000019.1:9655491-9670535 GCA_028565275.1 Leiocassis micropogon
AAGAATTGCATATTTTTAAAAGAAATCTGATTATATGGAGTGCTTAAGTTCACCATTCAAGTCCTTGTAAATGACATATTAGGAGTGCATTAATATAAAACTGGTTTTCAGTCAGAACTACTGTCTGAGCCATGCTTTTAAAACTACCACTTAAAAGTTTGGGATCAGTTGCAACTTTCTTTGTTTTGTTTAGTGATTTATTTTCCATATTCTACAACAATACTAGGGATTTCAAAACTGTAAAATAACACATATGGAATTAGGTAATTGTGTAACAACAGTCAGTTGAAATTTTAAGACATGGAGGTATGAACTATTTTTAAATAGTTCTCGCAAGAACATTATTGTCAAGTGCATTTGCGAAACCCATCAAGCACCATGATGAAACTGGCTCTCATCTACCTCTGCTGCAGAGGAGAAGTTCATTTAGAGTTACCAGCCTCAGAAATCACCAATTAACAAACAGCACCTTGGGTTAGAGCCATTACGAAGGCTTTATAGATCATGAGTAGCAGATACATCTCAACATGTCCAAAAGAAATCATTGCATGTTTTGGACGCCTTCAGCGTTACTTTACAATGTAGAAAGAAATTAAAATCAGGAATGACCATAAAGTTTAGAACGTGATCCCAAACTTTTGAGCGGTAGTATATATAAACAACTGAAAAAAAAGAATAAATAATGTATAATTTTGCAGTCAACATGAGGAGAAGGAACGGGCTTTTAAAGAGCAGCTGTCACATCTGGCTGCACTGCTGCCAACTCTCCAGGTCAGAGCTTTTCCTGCCGTCTCTCTTCCTGCCTGTCAATCTGATTAAGTCTATCTAATACAGTAATTCCTTTTCCCTCTGCAGGTCCATCTGGTTACATGCTCGGCTTTCCTTAGTTCAGCAAACAAGTTTGAGTTTCTCGACATGGGTTACGTGAGTAGACCTTTTTTTTCCCTTGAGGAAACTCACTTACAAAAAGTGAAAATATACAAAAAAACATATGTACAGTACTATGTTGCAGGAAGTAAAAGATATAAAGAGTTATTGGTCTAATAATAATAATAATAATGTGTTTTAAAATCCCCCAAAATCATACCTCTGTGTGTTCTCACCTCACTTAGCAACTGATGGAGAGGCTGAAGAAGATTGTAAAGCTGCCTCATAGACTGAGGCCAT
Source organism: Leiocassis micropogon (assembly GCA_028565275.1). Taxonomy (NCBI): domain Eukaryota; kingdom Metazoa; phylum Chordata; class Actinopteri; order Siluriformes; family Bagridae; genus Leiocassis; species Leiocassis micropogon. Next base: position 9,656,659 of record JAOVVA010000019.1, read on the forward strand.
CCCAGAGCAGTAAGGTAAAAGCAGGCTGCACATTTAGTGTGTATTCTTTACTGTCATTACCTTTCTCATGGAGTGACTCTTTACACAGATAAACACGGAGTATCGATCTGAATTTGCCCGCTGTCTGGAGCCCCTGTTACTTCTGGGTCAGCGACGCTCAGTGTCCACAGCAGGCAGCCTCTCAGGACTGGGCAATGGCAGTGGACTGTTAGTGTCTCTGTAATTTGTTGAGGAGAGGTTCTCATACTTTTTGTCGTCAAGGACACCTTTAAGCGTAGGGTTTTTTTTGTAATGGCTGAAATTTCATATAGACAGAGCACATTAGGTTCATGTGACATTTATGCACTGATGTATCTTTAAGGAGATTTTGATTAAGACGCATCAAAAATTTGCTAATAACTAATAATAACTTAATGTTAGTGAGTTGTGATTTCCACCACTGTAAAAAGTCCCAGATGTCCTGGCTATGCTCCAGAGACCCCTTAGGCCTGGAAAAGAAACTGAATAATGTTAAGTCAATTCAATTTCTGCATAATAGTTTTTTTGCTCCCTGCAGGCTACCATCTGTGACCTGTCACTCCCCGACAGGCGGACATATGATGTTAGATTCTTCAGGGGTCCGAAAGACCACTTCTCACCGCTACATCAGCACTAAAGTCCTTCTGGCTGAGGGAGGAGAGAATCCCTTCACAGATCATTGTCGGAATTATGAGAACAGCTACAAGGTGCACACGAGTTGCTAATGGTCTAGTGATACGCCTTGCAGTTCCATCCTTCTTTGTATAATGGCTCATTCCTTCTTATTTTCCTTTTGCCTGAGTAGAATTTGCAGACAGAAATCCAGAAGCTTAAGGACCAGGTACAGGAGATTCACAGAGACCTAACTAAACATCATTCCCTCATAAAGACAGACACCATGAGCGAGATCCTGGACAGGTCTCTGGAGATGGAAGGAGAGATCTCATCTGAATATGCAACTGTTGAGATGATGAGAGCAATGTTTGAAGAGGTGATCATCATAAATGCTGTTGGATTAGCTTCATGTTAAATAGAGAAAACTTTTTATAATAAGACTTCTAAAGTTCTGTGTCATTTTTTGTAGATCTGGGAGGAGACCTACCAAAGGGTGGCAAATGAGCAAGAAATTTATGAAGGTAAATCAGTATATAAGTGTTATATACTGTAGCCTCTGTTAATGTTGACTCATTCGGTTTTGCTTTCATTTCCAGCACAACTTTATGACTTAGTTCAGTTGAAGCAAGAGAATTCCTTCCTGACGACTATTGCTCGGCAAATAGGTCTCTACATCTGTTCCTTATCGAAGGTGAAGGAGCGCCTAGAACCCAGGTCAGAGCTTTTTCTGCCATGCAATCCCCCAAATACATTCCAGTCCATATGATCTGTCATGCAACTTATTTAAATGATTTTAAGCAGGCTTAAGGAGCCAAAGGAGCTTAAAGATGACTGCAAGGAGACCATGCTGAAAATGTATGAGGATAGCAGCATAACAGCTGAAACAGAGCACAGGCAAGCTCTTAACTAATGAACTTTCTTCTTTATTGTGACTGCGAATGAGGGATATATTGTATGAAATATACCATAGAGAATTTTTTTTTACCATTTGTGTTCATGCAATCTTGACAACGTACATGATATGATATATTTTCGTACAAGGAACATTTTCTTATCGATTATTTTGGTGTAAAGGATGCCTCCCTTGTCAGTTAGAGCAATAGTAAATAATCATGACTTCATCTTAGCATTCATGTTACGCACTTTCCTCCAAGTGTGCCTAATTGCCCTGTGATTGACACCTGACCATCTCACACATACTGTAAGTGACTGTTGAATATCCCGTTCCAGATTTGGTCCAGTTTTCCATGAGGTAATAACCTCTACACTTCTAAGAGGGTGGCTTTTGGAGCGAGGCTGTAAGGATTTGTCATCATTTAGCTGCAACAGCATTAGTGAGGTCAGGCAGTGATGTTGGGTGAGGAGGACTGGGGTGCAGTCGGCGTTACGGTTCGTCTTAGTGAGGTTGAGGTCAGGACTCTGTGCACACATAGCAAACTGTCTTCATGGCGGCCCACAAGAAGCCCGCTTTAAGCAACAGGGGCAGGGACAGGGACACTGTCAAGCTGGAATAGGTTTGGGCCACTTGGTACCACTGCTATAGCATACAAAACTATGCTACAAAATATGTAGTGTAATTTAAGCAGACGTTCAAGAAAGACTCAAAGGCTGCCTTTCTTTGTTCTGACAACTTTCATCTGTTTAGAAGAGCTAATTATAATCAGTGGGAATTTGCAAATTACAAAATTGTGAGAAAAGGGGTTAAAAAGTAAGGACATAGTATTGTCTTTCTTGATGTGGAGCGTTTTGGACAATATTATAGACACATTGAGTATGAGTATGACACAAGGAGCATGAACTTTTGGAGTATGACCCCATTCCCACTGTTCTTTAATATTTTTAGGATGCAGTTTTTCTAACATGGTATTTCCAAAATACTGCAAAACAAAAATCATAAACGTATGTGATTCTCCACAAGGTCATGATTAACAGACCTCTCCAGGTCCTCAGTCCCCAGTTCAGGAACCAAGGGTCTACAGAATAAAAATGCAAGAAAGAAAATCTATGGAACTCTATTTGTGTAATTTGAGTATTCTTAGTCAGTCCTAGACAGGCATACAAGTAGTAAAACCTCAACTGTTATCATTGTGATGTAATAAGCAGATGTTCATGTGGGTTATCTCAACAGCAATGAACTCACGTCTCCCCATGAAGACTATCGCACTCTGAACCTATCCGACGACTCCAGTCTCAAAGGCAAGGACCTGTACAGGCTGAACAAGCAGAAATGCACCAGTGAGACAAGCCACTGCATCTCTGTTAAACCATAACTCAGCTGATCAGCCTCGACTATCTGTCATAGACAAGACGATAGATAAGGCATTGCTTTATTTAAAATGCCTTTAAAGCAACACTAAATCAGAGTCAAACATAAAATAATAAATGTATTATTCCTACACTGTTTTTATATTAAGTGTTTATTTCAGAGGTTTGTAGTAGTTTTGTATGCTCAGTGTCATAATAATGAATAATTCAGTTCAGTTTGCATCCCATTTGTCGTACTGTAATACTTATTATTCTCCAACTTGCTGTACATGAAGGAAAACATTTGTCAATAAAAGGTGCAATAAATGCTACTTCCTGTCATCCACTGAAGTTCAGGTTGAAAACAAAAGATGTCAAGATGAACAAATGCTATTGAAATGGATAAATGTATATGGTATAATCAAACAAATGCATTCTGACAAAAACAGAAGCTGACAAAAGTAGATGGGATGCATAAAAGTTGTAGAACAACACGAACTTGCCCATGTGTCTTGGAACTAATAAGGTTGTTTTTGGTAAAGGCCTTTGTGTATTATGCTGTGTGCCAGTAAATACATCTGTTAGACTTGGCGACTTCATGCAAAATCCAATCAGCTAGCAGACACTTCTGCCCACTCAACTTATGGCTGATTTTTTGCCTGCAGTACCAAGTTTATCGCCAATAATGGCACACAACATTTAGGAAAGGTGTTTATTACAGATGGTCAGCATTCAGAATTGAGATCTGCTTTTTCCCAAAATTGCTTAAAAAGTGCTAGGAGAAAATAACAAAAACAAAGGTTTTTAAATATCTTAACGTTTCCAACTCTTACAGGAACATTAGAAATGTAATAAAATTCCTGTTATCAATAGAATATCAAATCTAGACCTGGCAGCCCTGAAGATTAACAATGTGTAGTCTTAGTCTGTAGTATAGTCTGTTAACGAATCTTTTCTCTAAGATAAAAGCTGAATTTTGTTTTAACACCCATATCGTTTCCACTTGCCTGTTCTAGTTTAGATGTAGTTGCTATAAACATTAGCATCCAGGAAAACAGACAATTTCCAACAGAAATGTTTACTTTCTTCTTATTCTAAGATAAAGATTTGATGTAACACAAGTAATAGGAAAGTGTCTGCAAAGGATTTTATCACCTACATCTGAACTAAAACAGAAAACTGACTTTTGTCCCCTTACAAGTCCTGGTGGTTAGCGTACTACCCATTATATACATACATAAACACACTGCAGCTTCCACTGACCAGCTAAACCATACTGTTTGAAAACCCTGACCAGTGCTGACAACCAGTGGTTTCTAATCAAATTTTTTTTCTCCATTTATTATAGCCCTAAATAATCCCTTTCCCCCATTTTTCCCCTCCACCTGTTTTGACCAAAAGATACTTGATAAGTGGCATCCCATGTCAATAATAATAAGTTAACAGGTGTATATTGTCCACCACCTGGCCAAAAAAAGGTCACCATTTAGGAAGGGTCAAATTGTTGTTTCCTTTGCTTGATGCAGGGCCATTACTAAAATTCCTGAATTAAAACAAATGTCCAACATGTATTAGCAAAACCTAGAAGCATAGGGTTGAACTGTAAACATCATTAAAGAAATATGGTAGAAAATAATCATGAATGGAGATCATTTAAACAACTAACAACTAATCAGCTGTGTGACTATAAGAAAATCACTTGTTAGTGAGGATAATCGGTAAAACCAGGAAAGGTTTTAATTTGATAGGGAGCATTTTGATCAACTTTAGAGCACTAAAAAAAGGTCATGTGGTCTGATGAGTCCAGGTTGACCATATTTAAAAGCTATTAAAGCGCCAGTGTAAGAAGGGGAGCATGAACTGATATACCCATCATGCAAAGTCGCCACTGTACAAGCCCCTCGAGGCAGCATTATGATCTTGAGTTGCTTCAATTGGTCAGAATAATTAAGTGGCATGAAGTCAGCTGACGACCTGAATGTACTCAATGTCCAGGTTATTACATCAATATATTGCTAGGCATATTCCATGCACATTGTAAATGAGTTGTTCTGGAAGCATAAGAACTGATAAAGAAAAGGACTTTTTTTGGCCAGGCAGTATATAATGTTAGCTAGGTCAAAGAAACACTGATTTTTATCTGTATTTTTAACCAGGAGCCATCTTTTAACAGAAAATAAACAAAAAATATATATATCATCAGATTACTAACATGTGATGGGGGAGCAGTGGGGGTGGCTTTCAGGGATTCTGCTAACAGAGTTCAAAACGTACACAACTGAAAAAAAACGACTTGTCTATTTGTAGACTTCTGAGTGATAATTCATAGCCATCACCAATGTTAATGTGTAGCTTTCGCAAGGCTGACAGGTCTGCATTGTTGGACCTTATCTAAAAAAAAAAAAACTCAAATATTACTCAATAGACCATTTCTGAATTTTAACACAAAGATGAGAAATAACCTATGTAAACAATCTATTTACTAGTAGATTTCTCAATTCTTTCTGTAAAGTAAATAAAATCTGGTAGAAGTATCTGATATATTTGGTATAAGTCAGAGTCTATGTATATTGAGCTGCATTATACTTTTCTTAATGAACATACTGTACAACCTCACTGCACTTTCATAATTTTTCAATTCTAAACCCAGTTTCACAACAGGTAAAAAAAAAAATGAAGACTTAAGATCACAAAACTCATAAGGAGAGAAATTGATGATGAGAGAAATTGATAAATGTCAAACAGATCTCTATGATGAAATAGAGATGGAAAACAGATCAGTAGGTATATGTGGATGTAAAAGTATTATATGAAGTATGAGAGAACAGACAAAGTGAACTTTGATAATGCAGGGGAGTGCCGAGAGACTTTACAGCCGTGTGTGTTTTCGGTCTGAATTGGTCGAGGTAGAGGCTCCACACTGCTCAGAGTGAGCCTTTGTGTCTCAGAGCAGATCATCAGGCCAGTCTCTCTGTATGATGTCCCCTCAATTTCCTTGGCGTTAACGTGAGCCAGAAGGTCACCAGGTGCCCAGTTCACTCACAGTGCCAGTCCAGGAAGAGTCCAGGAGTGCACTAGACGTTTCAGCGTTTCTCTCTTTGTCCCAGTTTTATGAGTTTACCCTGATGCCTGAGATAAAGGGCAAACCTGAAGGGACTTTCTTTTTGTACTCAATGTAATCCTCTCCGAAGAAATGGATCAGAAAGATCTCCTCCTCCTCGACACGCTCTTTGAAGAACCGCCAGCTAGCCAGTGTATAAGCCAAGAGGCATAACGGGTTGCACAGCATTATCTACATAAAAAAAGTCAAATGTTAATATTTATTTCATATTATATTTTATAAGGGTGAGCAAACCACTAGTACCACAGCCTAAGCAGATTTTTCTATCTGAGACATTAGCTTTCAGTTTACAATCTCCCAGTTCAACAAATAGCAAAACATTTATTTTTCATTTTTACATTTAATATCATCTTATATGATATTTGACACATAGCTATGTTTAAAAATGTTGGTTAAGATGTGATCTAGCTGATTGGGCTAGAAAATACATTTATGATTTGTCCACCTCTTCAATAATAACATGACTTAATTTTTTTTGTTTAAAATGTATTCAGCTATTTACTCAATCGAAATTTGGAAACAACAGCAATTTGCTAAGCTTTATTTGGCTGACTCATACCTGAGTACCGATGCTCCAGTAGAACCAGCCCACATATGCGGGGTGTCTGAAAAATGAATAGACCCCGTTGGTGACTAGCACGTGGCTCTGAGCCTTCTCGTTCTGCACTATGTGATTGAAGTTAGAGCCTGCTGTCAGCATGGCAAACTTGCGCAGACCTTCTCCACACAACACCATTATCAATCCCACAAAACAGATCCAATTCAGATGCTTCAGATCTGCCCAGGGACACATTACAGAGAATTGATTACAATATGGAACATACACAGAATAGATATATTTTGGCAAATGGTTAGAGTAGCAAATGAGCTGGAAGTATCTCAAACTTTAGCATACAAACTTTTCTCATGATTATGTTCACATATACACAAAGGCACGAAATATAAATCTAAGGCAGAAGTCTATATTTATATCCACAATGTGCCAGTGTAGGCAGGCTTTTGATCTAGTTGACTAGTAGTTACATCCAGCTCAACTTGAACCTGATCTTCAAATGAGTATTATTCCTAGAAGTAGGAATAAATCCTGCAGCCACACTGACCTTTTGCATTAATTTTTGTTAATTAACCTCTTGAAACCTGAATATCCTTATATTAAATTTAATTTGACTTATGTAACTCTTTTACAAATGGTCACTGTCACCAAGCAGCTTTACAGAATAAAATTATTATAGAAGTAGAAGAGAGAAATGTAAGAAAAAGTGTATAAATTGTAATCATCATGTTGGCCCTAATGAGCAAGCAAGGGGTGATCGTGGAAAGAAAAAAACTCCCTGAAATGACAATAAGAAGAAACCTTGAGAGGAAACAGACTCAACAGGGAACCCATCGTAATTTGGGTGATAGTGTGACCCTGATGATAGAATCACTGCAAATCAGTGTGAAGACTGAAAGTTCGATATAATTCGAAAGACCAAGTTAACGTTAATATAAAGTCCACATTTTCTGTCTTCCACGGTTCTGCTACAAACTGTTCATGGGAATTTTAGGCCAAAACTATTTAATGACTGGAATGGACTGGAGGGCATTTTCCCCCCCAACTACACTCTATATATCCTTGTTATATTATCATACAAGGCTTAGGTATTTTACCTAAATAGGCGTGAGGTAAAATTCTTGACATTGATTAAGTCCACAGTTTTCATCAGGTGCTAATAAAGGGAAACAATGATGAGAAATTGTAATACATACATAGTATAAACCGGGTTTCAAAGAGTTAAGACCGCTATGCAAATCAACCTCAGGTGTTTAAATCTGTAAGTGAATTAAACTGAATGCTATACGATAAAAATAATTAACTTAATGTTATTATCTTGTCATCCCAGGGTTGCGATTTCTAATGAACATTTTTTTTTGTATATTGGTTAGAAATACATAAGGTGTTTTGTTTATTCAAAATATATCTATAATACTGGCTGAACAAAATTGTTAGTTTGCAAAACTAACCTTACCTTTAGCTCTAGGGTGAAGTGTATTAACAAAGAAATCTACAGGCTTTAGTAGGAGAGCTGAGTTCAAGCCTAACTAATTCCACAATCACGTTATACACTTGAGATTAAAAGAAAAAGCAAACTTCAAATAAATGAAAAGCTTAATGTCACATATTATGAGAATAAATTAAAAGGTAAAGGCAATGTGAAAATTTTGCATTAACTACACTGGACAGCTGCTGCAGTTTTCTCTGGGAAGAAACTCATGATCACTGTTTTTTGGAACAGGAAGGTGTTCTTCTGCATTTTAAGTTCAGACACTCCCTATGCTTAGAGAGAAGCTGAAAACCACAATTTGCAACAGCAGAAAAAAGGAACACTGCCAAAATTGTGTTGCTGTTCAAGGCAAGGCAAGGCAATGCAAGGCAAGTCGAGTAGGCTTTATTGTCATTCCAACCATATACAGTTCAGTACACAGTGAAACGAAACAACGTTCCTCCAGGACCAAGGTGGTATAGGACATGCAGCTACCAAAACACTCCCTTTACCTTTTGATTTTCTCTTATAATTCTGTTTTATTGTGACAACTGTTTAAAAAAAAAAAAAAAATTGTCCCCCATCTCTTGGAGCGGTGACTCCCCCCACCAATGATGTGGCAGATGATAGCAGATCTATCAGAAGCCACATATACCTGGAATAAGCAGCTTTTCCACAATAAACTCCATCCAGGAAGAGATTGCTGCAACGGTGTATTCAACGCTGTGGTTGAGCAGGAAGGAGTCTAGAGACAGACTGCGAGGGTTGATAATGGCTGTGACCAGGTACTCAGAGTAGTGGAAGAAACTCAGTGAACACCAGTACCTGCAGAAAGGCAACACTACAGTTTAGACATAACTTATGCGTAATAAGTTTTTTATGAAGTAGGATTCAAGGGAAGCAGTAGCTTGAAAAATGATGTACCAGCCAAAGTGTCTCCATGTGGTGTCTGCAAAACTTATGATCAAGCCACATCCGAAGACAAAGCCTAGAAAGCAAGCTCGCACAGCGACCTAATGGGGGGGAAAACATGTATTGATGTGGAAAAAAACTGTGCACTGCTAAAGTACAGGCTTAACAACACAGCTAGTTGTCTTGCTGACTCGCTGTCTACTCAATCCAATTATAGCAGATTATATCCACTTACACACACACACACACACACACACACACAGCCAGCCAGCAGGACAGTTCAGCCTAATCTGCTGATCATCCCGCACCATTATCCAAAAAATTTAACCATTCCAAAAAAACCAACAAAATAAAAAGCTTAATAAATGTGATGAAATTGCTCGGATTAAGGATATATACTGAGTGTAAATATAACACTTAGCCTGTTTAGCTCTCACTCTTACCTTGTAAAGAGGTCCCCTGTAAATGATTAGCAGGAAGCCGTTGATAACTGTGATATAAAGCGCAATTGCTATTTTCCCGTTAACACCCGTGAGGTAATCGAATATCCAATCAATATGCGAACCAAACTTTACCAAGAGGGGTATTATTATTACAACAAGACCTAAAAGAAAGCTTGTAATACTTATCCTCCCTTCCAGCACCAACTTACTGCCTGCCATGTTGAAAACAAGGAGGTCTCGCTGCAAATCTCGCGAGACTCCGCGTTCTGAGAGCGGGATTTGTCGGAATTCCGCTCGTGCAAGGGGACGGGGTTCTTCTCACCCGAAGGCAATGTTCTGAATCCTACTTCACTTATAAATATATATATGATATATAGACATATAATATCCAACAAATATATATAAATATTTATATATATTTTTAATAAATATGTGAAAAATAAACCCCAAGCAAAACTTGGAAATTATTTGTCGTGACACGTGACGAATTATTATTTGTCACGTGTACCTTAAAGCACAGTGAAATGATTTCATGCATATTTCAGGTAGGAAGCTGGGATGTGAGGTCGCAGAAGGCCTGGATCCTATCCCAGGAGAATTAAGGCATGAGGCAGGATACACCCTGGATGCGGTGCCAATTCATCGCAGGGCACACACTCTCCCACACATTTATTCACACATTACGGGCAATTTGAGAACATCAATTAACCTAATCTAAATGTTTTTGCACTGTGGAGGAATCTGAAGTATCTGAAGGAAAGCCACCAAGCATGGGGAGAACCTGCATACTCCACCATGCTCAATCCTTAAGGTGCAAGGTGACAGTCATAACCATTAATCACTAAGATTTATGGATCTAAGAATTTTTAAATAATATGTATAAATATCATATTTCATTGACAAGTTCACACACAATTACACTCAGACATGAATAAGAGCCCTGGTTTCAGTTTCTGGTTCCAAGTCTTGAAATATTGATTGATTTGAAACTTAAATTTATTACTTCTTGAATTCTTTATTCATTTATTATTATTTCTAAAATAATATTAATTGAAATTGATATAATTGATGATTTCTACAGACAAAACTTTAACTACTTCAGTACTAACTTTATTTGCTATGTAAAATCTATTGTTTTCTCTGCTATATATTAAATTATATGTATTTTTTAAATGTACACTAGAGGATTACCTGCAGAATATACGATTCTGAGTGTGTATGAATGCATGAGGAGACCTCAGTAACATAACTCTCATATAACAGTGAACTGTTGCTTAGAAAGGTCAGCTTGGATGCATGGATGGTTACAGAAAAAAATCATACTGTAAGAGCTTCAATCTGAGATCAGTTCCAGATTCAGACAGCTTCACTGGTGTCTTTACAGCATTTTTACAAATTTTTACTTTACAAATTGTTTTCATTTCCATAAAAGCAGGAAGCAAATCGATTTTGTTTGAAGCAAAACTGTGGAAAAAACAGATCTGATAGCAAGTTGCTGCAAGATGGAAATGTCATCAAACTGCATAATGGTACAGTCAGTATGCACTAATGGAGCGATAAGGCTTGACAACAAAGAAATTGTGCCCTTTGGATGTTTTACTTTACCATTATCCAGGTAATTCTTTCAAATAAAGCCACTGGTCATACTCAACTGGTCTATATTGATAATCTGATTCTACACTATATGGCCAAACGTTCATGGACACCTGACTACCATGTGCTGCCTAAACATCCTATTCCAGATTTATTCCCCTCCTTTGTTATAATAACCTCCATTCTTCTGGGAAGGCTTTGCACTAGATTTTGAAGTGTGTCTTTATGGATATGTGCTCATTCAGCTACAAGAGCATTACTGAAGTTGTGTACTGATGACTCACAATAAGCGCTGACTTGCAGTCAGATTTCCAGTTCATCCCAAAGTTGTTTAGTGTTGTTGAGGTCAGGACACTCAAGTTCTTCAACTGTAAGCCTAATACATGATGTATTTGTGGAGCTCAAGGCACAAGGCGGGGGGGATGGGGATATACAAGGCGGGGTGCACTCTGGATGGGGTACCTATCCATCACAGGGCCCACAGACTTTCACACACTCATTCACATCGTACAGGAAATTTGGAAACGCCAATTAACCTAATCTGCACAGTTAAAGCAATATGCACAGTTCAAAGTTGGAAGTGTTATGCTTTCAGAAAAATAAAACTATTTCTGCGAGCTAGGGACCATTTATGTCCTGAACCCATGAAACTCTTAAAAAAAAAACTCTTAAAAAGACAAATACAGTGTAGTATATTTAGTTAAAGCAAAGCACCACAACGTGGTGAAATCTTTTCTTTCTGCTATTGCATTGTCCAATTTAGTCCACTAGATGGCAGTGCAGATTAAAACTGTAATTCATAAACCTTGACACTTCCTGCGTGTCATTTTGGCTTCCATATTTTAGGCAAACACAAGCTCTTCTCGTTTGACCAATGATAAATGAATTTAAATGATTTCTTAAACCTTCTAGACGAGTCTTGTTTTATCTAAATGTACAATACATAATTTATTCGCCTACTTGACTTATGTTCGTATGTGTTTGTTTTGAATTCATTAACTAATTGTCAATGCTTAAAATGGAAAACATTTTTTTGAAGGAGACATGATTATGAACAGATTTTGTGTTTTTTATTAAAACAACTAATATAAAGTAATCTAATGCATTCATGCAAATATTTTCCAACCAATGTAATATAAAAATAATGGTAAAAACTTAGGTTTTGCATTAACCGCATACTAATGGTTCCTTTGTGAAAGGAATATGGCTTTCATTCAAATCTTCAGCTCAACATTTACATGGGTTCCATGTACATGTTAACCATTTTCTTTGCATAGAACACTAAAGCTCTTTGCTACTAAATAACATCGGCTATGGTCCATTCGTGGACTAAATAAAAGCCCTACAGAGCTCTGTGCATCACAAAATGAATTTGTCTTTACAAAAGACTTCATGAAGCTAAGTTAGCAATTCCTTGCCGTTTCAGAGCAAAAAACAACAACAACAACAACAATAATAATAATAATAATCACTGCTGAAAACAGAGAGGCATCACATCTTCATCTGGAGCAGGAAAGAGTCGCAGGGTCTTTCTAGAGTACTTGGAATAACCATCATGGAAGATCAGTGTCTTCTTCGGTGTAAAGAATGAGACTGTCTTGTCCCAGAGGTCTGTGTGAGAGATGCCACTGTGCAGCTGAGTCTTGAGACGCTCCACACCATCAGTGCATCTCCTCTCCAATTCCACAAGCTTGCATCTGACAAAGCAATGCACGTCACTGTAAGTGCTAGGCTTTACAAAATATATTCACAGATTTTAGAAAGCTGACTGCTCATAATAGGTAAGTAGATTTTATACATTATGTACTGCACATAATTATAATAATTTTTTAAAATATGCTTTTGAACATACCTTTTTTGCAGATCTTTCATGATGGATGAACGGCTGGTGTTCAAGAGTGAGTCGGTAAAGTACAGAGGTCTGACTTTTGCCTGCTTTCGAAAGCCAGCATTTATACAAAATCCAAGGGGATTTAATGAGATGCAAGTTCTCACAGTTTTGAGCCAATCAACGAGCTTGAACGAGAAAATGGTACAAGGATGAATTGCTAGAATAACTGCTATACAATAGCTGAGAATTAATAAGCAGGTGGGAGGGGTAGTTTTTTTATCCCTCAGTGTCAATCAAGTGTTAAAGTGTCATTGTTGGCCAAGCAGCCATTAGTAATGTGAATCAATACAGGGGGGATTCATGTGGTCAGTGATGTGCTGTGGGAAAGAACTAAGCCAAACATCTGCCCAACGTTATATTGAGCTGTAAGCATCATATGGATGAGTTGCAGTATATGTATCAATATATGATCACAGGTGATTTATCTGAAAGCAAGCCTTAAAGAGGATTTATTGCACAAATGTTTAAAAATAAAACACCCCACTGTAATGGTAGTCATCATGGAATATATAACTGCCTACAGCAAATCGATTCTGATTCGTTCAGGCTGATGTTTGAAGATATTTTAGTCCTGCATACTGAGCACAGATTGTGTAGTCTCTTGGTGGTAACCAAATGAATCACTCCAGATGGCTGGCCTGGAGGTCTGGAATAGGGGGGTTTACTGCTTTAGCTTTGTCTAATGGGCCACACTTTCTTCGTGTTCAGTTTCAATGTCATTGAATCTAGAAGTGTGGGAAGCCCTGTTGCAGTGCCGCTCCCACATCCCCGCTGCTGAAACAGGAGCATGTGAACAAGGGATAGACAGCAGGCCGGCCAGCTGTGTGCGTGTTTCAGAAAGTGTGACTGTACTAAAAGAGAGGAAAAGTGTTCACATGTGATCATTGAAAGTTGAAAGACATAGAGCACACCTCAGCCAAATATTATGTTAAACACTGAAGACAGACAGACTGAAATATATATGGGGAAAATTATTTATACTTGATGAAACATTTGTTAAACATTATGATATTATG
>JAOVVA010000019.1:9697825-9720804 GCA_028565275.1 Leiocassis micropogon
TGAAAATATCTCAAAACATCTTTTCAGACCATAAAACAGGCACTACTAGCCTAAGCACAGATGTTGCTTTGCATTCAGCTTCTCTACAGGCACACGTTTATTGTTTTCATCCTCTGAGAATATGGCCCACTGAATAGGAGAGTAGTGTGGGAAACACATCCAAACAGCCTACTCACATGCTCTGCAATGAATGGTGGTGACCTCCACTTTTCATCTTGTCACCTGCCTCTGGTGACTAAGTGCTTGTGTGTGTATTTAGTGACAAATGGAGATGGATAAGGTGTATGATTAGACTGACGGGAAGCAAAGATATCTGACACTTGGTGTAGTGTTACTGTTCTCAAAGCTAGTACTAAGCAACAAGACTTAAAACATCTGTTGTAGGAAAAGAAAAAATCTGAATGCAATGTGTACAATATCTTTATAATTAACACCTAACATTTAATGTTGCCATCTACTTGCCATTTTTTATTTCAAACATTACTTCATCATATGGCTGCACTTATGGAAATGTAACTTAACATTTTCTGTATGCATTGTGTTCGATTTCTCATTAATATGACATTGAATGTCACTGTAAATTAGTAAATGAGAAAATAACCTGTTGTTCTTTTGTTTTAAGGCGCTAATAACCTGTCCACGTTTTGTCCTAATAAACAACTTTGTAACGGCACTAGCAGTGTCCCTCAGCTGTCACATGCAACCGCAAACCTAACGCAAAACAAAAATGATAATAACCAACAAATGCACACTAAATATTTGAATGTAAACATATTTAATGTGTTTTTCAGGGTATATATATATTTTCAATCAGGTTCATAATGAAACCTTCATTCAAAACAATTGGAAATTAAATCCATAACGAATGCTCACAAGTAGAACCTGTTAAAATAAGCAGTAGGATATCTTCTTCATCTATTAATTACACTTTTCTTTAGACTACATGTCACATGGCATATGACAAGCAAATAAAGGTAAAATCACAGTTTAGTCATGGTATACATTTGTATACAGTTTTGGAAGTGCGCAGTTGTATTCATTTTTGGTCGAAATAAAATGATATACACTTTAGGGAAAAAGTATCCACCGAGTATTCCAAGAACACTAGAAAGTGTGGCAAATACCTCCAAAGCCATAGTTAAAGTCCCTCTATTAACACTGTAGGTGGTGAAGAAGGTGATCCAGGAGATTATATAGATCATCAGGCTGAATGTAATGCACTTGGCCTCACTGTAATTGGCTGGTAAATCTTTACCCATGTAGCTCAAGCAAAAACATATTACAGTCAGTACAAATACATACAAATATTGTGGAAGCACTACTGCCATGGTCTTACTGCACTGTAATACAATGCTGTCAAAGTAGAAGTCATAGTCAGCTGAGGGGAGAGGTGCATTTAGGCTTGTACAGAGAAAAGAGATGAAGAACTCGAACAAAGAGGTGACCAGGATGAAGATATCAGGGCCTCGATTTTTCACCCAGGAATCGTAGAATGTGGGAAGCTTTGCAGACCACTTGAATATGCACACCACCTGAAGAGAGAAATCAAAGAAGTGTTTTTATTCAAGAATTGAAACAGTACACTCTCACCTGGACTGACTTCCTTCTAAACTGTCGCACCTGGAAGGCACGGACAGTCATGCAGTTTAGGCAGACGGTGAAACTGAAGATGAAGAGGGAATTTTTGAACAGACAGGATGCTCGGGAGGGCGTGCTGAAAAGGCACAATGAGCTGCAGGCAGCTACGGTGAGAGACGACAACATTAGCAGACATGTCTTGCCACCTGCAGACTTTACAACTGGGGTGTTCAAGTTAAGTAGAAAGATAAGAGCAGTGCCCAGGGTGAGCAGCAGCGTCAGTGCCACGAGAACCAGGAGAACAACAGTCAACGGGTCATCCCATCGCAGGTATAGAATGGTTTTCTGTAGACATTCCTCACTCCCAGATGGAGACCACTGATACTTGTTGCATGGCTGGCAGCTGGTAGAGCCTAGAACGAACAGAAATTGGTATTCTAAGGATTTGCTTGGAGAAGGCATTAATTTAGATCTAGGCTTTCGATATCAGAAATACATTAGTTATAAAAGGAGTTGCACAGCAATCTGAAATGTCACACTTGAAAGCAATGCAGGGAGTGCTATCTGGTGGTAACGGACTGAACTACACCTTAGCACATGCACAGTATGGTTATGTTCACCAGTTTTGTTGAGGAAAGTGGAAGCCGGACATTCCATGCATTTGAAACAGCACTTTTGTTGTCCAATCTGCAGTCTTCTGTACCCATAGGGACATTCTGGGGAACAACGTGACTCAGGCATCTGGGTAGAAAAGAATATACAAATGCTAATCTAGCATATGATCCATTCGACTCTTTTTGGTAACTGTAATGATAAATTCTATTTGACTCTAATGGAATTTCAATGTAATACATTTTTTAAAAAATCTACTAGTGGGTATAAAACCAAAACTGGAGACAGATAACAATAAAATAGGTTAAATTTGAAACATGTCCCACCCATGGTAGCTGTGAAGCGTCCAACTGAAGACCTGGAGGTTCTAAGATGAACGATCCCACTTTTCTGAGGGACCAGGTTTTATTAATCCATATCCATGTGACAATGTCA
The DNA here is from genome assembly GCA_028565275.1 of Leiocassis micropogon. Lineage (NCBI taxonomy): Eukaryota > Metazoa > Chordata > Actinopteri > Siluriformes > Bagridae > Leiocassis > Leiocassis micropogon. Next base: position 9,700,451 of record JAOVVA010000019.1, read on the forward strand.
TATCCTGTGGGTGGGTTTCCATACTTATCAAAGTACAGTGTTGTATTTCTGATGGAAATCCTTGCTTGTTTTAAACATCGGAAGAGCTGAAACAAAGAGAAAAATAAATAATTCAAAAATATACATGGTGTCCATAATGAATGGTGTTTTACAAACTTACGAGTTTAACATAGAACTGAACTATAATTTGAACACCAAAGTAGAAAAGAGATTAATGAATCAAAAGTTTTGAATACACTGACCTGCCATGGCTGTATTTCAGTGTTCTGACATGTTTTCAAATCACATCCAAGAGCCTGGTGCAATGCATAAGCCACTGCATATACCGCCTGATACACATTAAACGAAGAGATGATATCATATTTCACCAGGGGATATTGTGCTATTGCCATTTGGTACAGATGTGTGTTCTGTAAGCATGGGACATTCATTTCACTGAAATTGTTTTCAATGTTTCTAAGGTTAGTTATGTCCCGGTTCACAAAATCTTGGAAACCATCAAAAGGTGTATATTTTAAGGACACACCCAAGACAGTTCCAATAGTATTGATTCCTGGGATTCCAGATACTAAGGTTGCTATTGACCAGTCCTCAGACCCAATCCACACCTTCCCAGTCACATTCTGTTCTACCACAATTGAGAAAAACCCTTTAGCTATTCGCTTGCTGGAAAACACTACTATGGTATTCACTTTGGCTTTGATGATATTCTTGACGATGTCTCGCATCCGCTGCTGTGTGTCATTACTGAGGCTCGGAATCACTGCTTGATATGGAATACAGACATTGTAATCTGATGCTTGCTGCGATACGCTCAACATTCCTTGCAAGCCATATGAATTGTCACTGCCAAGAAGGACTATCCAGGTCCAGTTGTATCTTACAAGAATCTCAAGCATGGCTGTCACCTGGTTTTTATCACTAGGAATGGTGCGGAAGAATGATGGATAGAGCCGTTTGTTGCTCAGCAGTTCATCTGATGCTTCATAAGAGATCTGGGAAAATTAAAAAATAAAATAGTACTAGTGAGATAGATATTTATGGAAAACAAATAATATACTTTTAGAGCTTAACCTTTCTTTTAAGATTTATGGCTTTCCATATCACCGTCTTCAACATTAAGATTTCATTTCACCTACTGTAAATAGCTTTAGCAGAGAATCTTTTGTTCGCAAAAGTCCTTTGTTCAATTCTGTGTCATGCTCCATCAGTTTTCACATTAAAACCACTAACAGGGAAACTGAATTGCATTGCACAGTTGCACCTGGGAACAGGTAGAGATGTATTAGGCAGCAAGTGAACAGACAGGTGGAAGACAGTGGAAGCAGGAAAAATAAACAAGCTTATGGATCCAAGTGACTAACAAGGGCCATGGTCAGGGCGTCTCCAAAACTTCAGGTCTTTTGGGGTGTTCCTAAGAGGTACTGAAATTTTAGTACCTACCAAAAGCGGTCTGATGAAGGATAACAGGCACCCAAGTCTGGCAATAAGGTCACAGGCACCCAAATTTCATTGATGCACATGGGAAGTGGAGGATATCCTGTCTGGTCCAACAGCACTAAAGAGCTACTGAATCAAAAATAACTACGATTGAAAAGTATCAGAACACACAGTGCATTGCAACTTTCTGTATATGGGGCTGATCAGAGAACCCATGATGACCCCAAAGTGCTAACAACGAGTATTGGATTATGGAGCAAAGGAAGAATCTGAAGGTCTCTTAAATCACATTTTCTTTTACACCAAGCGGACAGCTGAGTGCCTGTGTGTGACTTACCTGTTAAAAGGTGGCACCAGGATGCACTATGGGAAGAAGGAAAGACACGAGAGGCAGTATGATGCTTCGGACAATGTTCTGTTGGTAAACACCCCCGAGTCCTGGTGTTCATGTGAATGGTACACTGACATGTACAGTACCATCTACCTAAACATTTTTGTAGACCATGATAACCCTTTAATGGTAGCGACATTCCCAATGACAGTGGCCTCTTTGAGCACCCTGACAAACTCACTCACTCATCGTCTATATCGCTTTATCCTGTATTCAGGGTCGCAAGTCTCCCAGGAGACTTAGGATACACCCCGGACAGGGTGCCAATCCATTGCAGGGCACACACACACGCTCATTCACGCACTACGAGCAATTTGGGAATGCCAATTAGCCTAATCTGCATATCTTTGTGTGGGAGGACTGTGGGAGGAAACCAGATTACCCGAAGGAAACCCACCAAGCACGCGGAGAACATGCAAACTCCATGTACACAGAGACGGGAATCAAGCCTGACCAGGAATCGAACCCGGACGCTGGAAGTGCAAGGCGACAGTGCTAACCACTACACCACCGTGCTGCCACCCTGACAAACATATGATAATATGTGATATATAATATGTATAAATGAGTGCTCAATACATAAATAAAAGCTTTTTTTTTTTTAGAGTGAAACATTCTGGTTATATTGTACACAGATATTAAAAGGAAGCGTACCTCTGGCACAAGAAAGTTACCGAGTGCAGTAGCTGGAGTAAAGCTGTAGCTGCTGCTATCTGGTCCAATGAGGGCAATCGCTAGAGGCTTCACTTTCATTCTGTTATACTGCTGAGCTAAGATTGTCACCGTGCCCAGAATACTAGCTTGAAGCGAGCAAATGTCATATGCCTGGTAGCCTAAAGTGATACCAGGCAGTAGTTGACTGCTGTTGTTGATCTCCTCCACAGCATAGCGCAGAGCCTGCATCAAGTAGTAGCCATGGCTGTTGGCAGTTCCTCTGCAAAAGTCATAGAAGCTCATGAAATTAAACACAGCTTTTTATCATAAGCAGTATTATAAGTAAGCATATATAAATCATACAGGTTGCAGTCAGCCAGCTGAGGCATAGTCGAGATAGTTTGGGCCACATTGTGGAGAGGAAACATGCCAAAGATGGTAATATCCCCTGTACTCTGGAGTCCAGTGCCATCACAGCAGCTCCAGAAACATCCCAACAGCAACGTCTCAAATAAGAGCCGAACCATACTGTAAGCATGAGTGATCACACACGTACTCTTCTTCCCCAAACACCATTCCCCTTTTCTACCATCTGATGGGTGAAAATTTGCATGTGCAATAGTGTTATTGTCACTGAAACATTGGATTTGCATTAGCCCATTTGTTTCTTACCAGTGTGTTTACTTATTAAAGACGTAGTACATTCATTTAGCCAATGTAAGAGAGAAGAGACGAATATCACTGTCAAATAACCAAAGTCTACATCCTACATTAGCTGATATCACACTAGATAATAAAATAATGACAAGTAGTGGGTGGTTTATTTCCAATGCTTATTTTATCGCACATGCTCAGGTTTTAGATATCCCAGTGTTTCACTAGTGCTTGGATACCATCAAGTTAGAGAAGTTTCTCAGTATGCTAGAGCCATGGTCGGGCCACCTGCTTCACATCTGAAACGCTGACCTCCCAGGAACTCCTTTAATGAGCCGTAATGTGCAAGTGGTGTTTGTGAATAATTGTGTTTGTTTCCCACATACAGATGTGTCTCTTCCGCAAGTGGATGACTAGTTATCCATAGATTTTCAAAGATCAGACTTGTTGAATGTTCACAGGAACAACTGCAGCAGGTTCGAACCGCCTCGGCCAGGACAATCCTTCATATTCTTCTGTAAATTTTCTTCTCGTAACTTCTTCTTGTGCAGACTGTTTAGACAGTGAAAACAGACAACTGCAGTCAAGTGTATCAAAATTTGGATATAAAAACTTCATATAGGCTTGTTTTTTTTTGACTGAAGGGAATTGAATTACAGCTCAGTGTATTGTCATTCAACCACTGAAAGTCAATTTGCGTAAGTGGCAGAGGATTTTCACCATATAAGATAAACAACAAATCACCAACACTTGACACTATAACTGCCTGCATGTAAGAGAGGCAAATTCATGTAAAAGAGCTGTCTGAGCCCGAAGAACCATTATGGGTTCTTAATGACTTAATTTTCAAGTGGCCGAACACCAAAACCAAAAATTATGATAGGCCCATACATAAGTACTACTATAGATGCTATAATTGACAAAATGTCTATTAGTGTTTAAAACTTTCTACAAAGCGGATGGGAAACACACTCCTCATATAATCCTCATATAATATAACATATAATCCCCATAATCATATTCACAGATATATATATATATATGAGGATTATATGTGTGAATCAGTGTGTTTCCCATCCAACAGGTATTCCAATCAGTTCGATGGTTAGAGGTGTATAAAATGCAGACAACTGTGAAAGAATGGGTCGCTCTCAGGACCTCAGTGAATTCCAGTGCGGCACCGTGATAGGATGCCACCTGTGCAATAAGTCAAGTCATGAAATTTTCTCGCTACTAAATATTCCACAGTCAACAGTTAGTGGTATTAACAAGTGGTATTAAGTAATTCAATCCATTATTTTTGAATTATTATTTTACATAATCATGAAATATCAATCCAAGACTTACATTACCAAGTGCAATGCAAAGCATCGGATGCAGTGGTGTAAAGCGCGCCTGGACTCAAGAGAGCAATGGAGATGTGTTCTCTGGACTGACAAATCACACTTCTCTCTCTGGCAATCCGATTGAGTCTGGGTTTGGTAGTTGCTAGTACTTGTGTGACGAGTGTAAAGGTTTTTGTGGGTTTGGTGGGTTAGGATGTGGGGTTATTTTTCAGGAGTTGGGCTCGGCCCCTTAGTTTCAGTGAAAGCATACCAAGACATTTTGGCAAATTTCTTGCTCCCAACTTCGTGGGAACAGATTGGGGATGGCCCCTTCCTGACATGACTGCACACCAGTGCTCAAAACAAGGTCCAGAAAGATAAGAATGAGCGAGTCTGGTGTGGAAAAACTTGACGAGGAAGAACGAATCCTGACCTCAACCTGATAGATTTACCTTTTGGTAAATCACGACCCTACAGCCAATCAGGGGCGTCTGTGAGCTCGCGCAAGCGGAAGGAGTGGATAGCGCTGTCCTTCGAGTGTGTTACGCCACCCCCAACAGTGCGTGAGCGAGCAGTTCGAAAAGATGCAGTCGGCTGGCGTCACGTAATTCGGAGAAAACAGTGGTAGTAGTAGCCTTAATGTGGGAGCCCCCTAGTGACGAGGAGGAATTGGACACGACTAAATTAGGGAGAAAAACGGGAAAAAATCAAAAAAATTTTTTAAAAAAAAGTGGGGTGGAGACCGCAAGTCAGGCCTTCTCGTCCAATATCAGTGTCGAACCTCACAAATGCGCTTCTGGAAGAATGGTCAAAAATGCCCATAAACACACACCTGAACCTTGTGGAAAGCCTTCACAGAAGAGTTTAAATCTGAATGTGAAACCTAGATTCACATCCCTTGACACTTAAATAGGTGTTACATACAGCATGTTTATCTGTCCTTGATTGTTTTAGAAGAGAACATTTATAGAACAATTATGTTTAACAGCTATATAGTTGTAGGATTTTACACTTTAAAATATTAAGTGTTTTAAACTGAAGAAAAAGAATATTCATGTTGGCAAATACATGGGGAAAGGTTTGATAAAGTAAGTTCAGATACTGTAGAGAAAAAAATCTGAATTGCTCCATGTTCTAACACTTTAGAAACCACTGGAATTGACAGGAACCAATTAATAAACGACGGTTAAGGTATTGGACTACTGATTGGAAGGTACCAAATTCACACCCAAGCACCACCAAGTTGCCATTATTGGGCCCTTGAGCAATGCCTTTAACTACTTAAGTGTGAATGAAACAAAGAAAACACAAGTTTATTAGAATTTTATGCCACATTGTTTGGAGACAGAAAATAAATAATTAAAAAAGAAGGGCAAGAGAGAGTAACAGCTGTGTTTACATAATGATTTATTTAGTGTCCATAAAGCAGAAAATAAAACACAATTACTCATTTTCATAAATAATAAAAAAAGATATTTTTTTAAAGGCCCCACATAAATCAGCACAATAATTAAAACTAACTATAAACAAGACCTTTATTAACTTCAAAAGTATAGAAAACATCCAAAAGCAACAGTACTAGTAAAAAAGGTAATAATAATAATAATAATTATTATTATTATTATTATTATTATTATTATTATTATAACAACAACATTTTTACTTGTCCGATGACTAACAGGTGTACATTTTCTTCTATCTGCTCTGGACTTTGATCAGTTTTGAACTACTTTAAAAAAGCATAGTTAAAGCAAACAAACTTCTAAGGCAAGAGTTACAGTATAAAACACATTTACAGGCACAAGGGTTTTGGTTTTCTACTGTTTGGCAACAGCTTTCTCTGAACACTGAACCTTCTGCATTTCAGGTAAGAGCAGGGCACTTTTTTCACAAATACCAAGAACGTCACTAAAAAATTAAACAAAGCAGTTTATTGCATAGAGCTTTGTGCATGATTGTGCAACTTTGTTTAACCCTAGTGTAGAAGCTCCAGCTGCATGGCTTATATGTTGTGGCTTCGTGATGAACAGCAATATTTCACAGCAATATCCCTTCTAAAATGTATAAAACACAGTATTTCTTTTGAAAATGGTAATCCCAGGCTCCTTTATGACATTAACTAAACAAAATATATCTGGTGTGATATGATGAATAAAAAATGATTAATGGATTTCATGAAGCACACAGTAAAGAAAAGGAAAGACTGATGAAAAACCTTGTGCAGACTGTGGAATTTATAAGAGAAAAAGGACAGGAGAAGATGAAGCCATGCCACGGCAGTGCTGACGGGAAAAAACATTAGTAGATAACCTATTTAAAATAGATTTAATCCCAATTTGGGACAGCGAGCGCACTTAGCACCAAATCGGAGATCCACACAGACGCATACCAAGGAAGATTAGGTAAGAAATTCGATCACTGCGCCGCTGTTTATGAACTGTGATATGGAGGATCATCAACTGACCTCCCTATATACCTCTGTCTCTCCATCACTCTTTCCAGCTATGTCCTTTTCTCCATCCCTGTCCAGTTCATCTTGCAGGTCTTCAGCATTTCCAGAGTCACTGCTTGCTCCAGAGTTAACGAATGGTGAATGTCTGTGGCAGAGAGCAACCAGACATTTGAACGGTTATAATCTAGAACTGGAATGGACTTATATGGGATTAAAGCATATCGTGAATAAACATAAAATAACTTATAATATTTACTATAATTATTACATGTATTTATGAGGGGTGTTCAAGTCAAACCAGGACTTGTGATGTAATTTCTCATGAATAAAGGCATAAGATTCTTAGCTGCAGTAAAGCTGTTAAATGCTGCAACCATTTTAAAGATGGCTTATGTGTCTATGAGTCGAACACCTGACACTTGAAAATCCAGAGATAACTTGTCACCAACTTGCAGAAAAGATGCATCAGGATGTGGGAACTATACACACAATCATTCACCAACACCACTTGCATGTTACAGGACCTCAGCTGGAAGTTATTGCCACATCCCCTGTATAGTCATGACCTTACTCAAAGCCATTTCCACATGTTTGGGTCATTAAAGGAGTTCCTGGCTGGCCAGAATTTCTGACATGAAGGAGGCAATTTGATCACTGCTCCGGGCATACTGAGAAAACTTTATACCTTGATGGTATCCAAGCACTTGTGAAATGCTGGGATAAGTGAATTGGTGTAACAGGGGATTATATTAATTAATTGAATTTATTTATATGTCACATGTACCTTACAGCACAGTGAAATGATTTTTTTTTCACATATCTGTTAGGAAGCTGTGGGTCAGAGTGCAAGGTGAAGGAGGACACAGCACCCCTGGAGCAGATAGGGTTAAGAGCCTTGCACAGGGGCTAACTGGGTAACCCAGTATCATACAGCCTTAAACATCTGAGCCACCACTGACCCACAATATATAAAGAAATAAAGGGTGTTTTTACGCTCAACTGTATTCTGTTATTCTGCACAATCAAAAGTGCTGGTTTGACGTGAACATCCATCCTATATTAGTAGGATAATTAGAGAGCACCAAAGGACTCCTCTTTGTCTTAGCATTAATTGTATAGCGGTCAGTGCATCCTTTCTTTCAATAGTGATAATATGGGATAATAGTGAGATCTATGACGTCACAGTTCCCCTTTTTCAGAACATATCTATATTCTGCAAATGTCTCATTAGCTGATAATAAGGGATGGAATTTTGTAACATTTAGCACTGGAAGAGTTGTGCTCCAAGCAGAAAAGAGAGATGTAAGTCTGTGATAAAAGACTACAGTAAGTCAGCAATGATGTTCTATTAGTGAGCTCAAAAATCCACTTTGATGTGATTTGTTTAATGTATTTGAATGTGCCTCGTTAAGATGTTAACTTCAAACCGTAAACATGGTTATTTTGCTGATTCAATTAAAGCAATTAATATCCCCCAGGCCTCCATTTTTAAATAGTGAGCTTGCAGTAAAGTCAATTGAACAGACAGTGAGAATTTGTAATTTGGTAAAACAGCTCTCACAACACCTTAAACTGAAAATAATAGCCTTTCACAGAGCTATAACAGGGTATAAAACAATACTAACAAAAATCACAATGCAAACAAAACAAAATAAAACTAAATCCACATGCAAACAAAGACATGACCAAATAATAGGAAAACAATTATTTGTATAAATTGCAAAATACCATTCTTTATAAAGCCTTTGAGAGTACAGTAGTAAAGTCAAATAATATACATAGGAGCCCAAAAAATGTAAATTAATTAAATTATGGCAGCAATGTATGGTATGGTATGGTTTGCTCTAAAGATGTCATTCGTTGCATTTTTCACGTTGAGGTGTGTATACATTTTTGGACGCCTCTGGATATAATTTTGACCGTTAAACTATATATATTATATGGCCCAAAGACTGTGGACACCTGACAATCAAACTTCCTTAAACAGTTGCCACAATTATTTTTAATTGTCTGTAGGCATTAAGTTTCCCCTTAACTGGAACTAACGAGCCCAAACCTGTTTTATCATGTGACAATCCCTGTGCACAAAGCGAGGTCCGTGAAGACTATGATGATGTGGGTGACCTTGTGTGGTCCGAGCCCTGACCTTGAGTGAATTTTGGAATAAACTGAAACAGTGACTGCAACCAAAGCCTTATCAGTTGACATTATTTCTTGAACTCACCAATAATTTGCACTTGAATGAGAAACAGTCCCGTTTTTTGATCAATTTGCACCCAAGTTTATAGTATACAGTATTTTATGTGCTCTATATAGAGTACCATATACCATACCTCTACAGAAAGACCTAGGGGGCACTAGAGTGTTTTTTTCATGTTTCTATCTTACAGTGCACACCTGTCAGTGTCTGCTGAGCTCTGGATGAGTCTGCGACAGGTCTCCATCTGCACATCCAGTCCTCGCTTCATGCTGCACATCTCCATGTACTCGTGCAAATGTCTGGTCATGTCACTCTTGGCTGTGGCCAGCTCCAGCTTTGAGACGATAAGAACAAATTAACAACAAGAAAGTGAACTGTTTAAATGTTACTCCAAACCGCTAGTTACCTCGATCTGTCCGATTGTAGCCTGGTACTCCTGCTCTCTCATTTTAAAGAGTGACTCGGTCTCGTTTATCAGACTGCGCAGATTTCCATCCTGAAAGGAAAAAGTGTCATGTACAGATAACACGGCGTTAAGCCACAGCATCAGCACTAACTTTTTGCTATTCTAGAAAAGTTCCTGATGTCCAGTGTTTGCAGTTTGTACATCACCTGCTCGTGTGTTTCTCCGTGGCATTCGGCAGCACAGGCGGCGTCAGATTGTGCACCGGCGGCAGCAGCACTAGTGGTGGCGGTGTTATTAACAGGACTGTTGGTAAAGTCTTCCCATAGGAGCAGAGTCTCTTCAGTCTCCTCCCAGGCTAGACTGTCACAGTCGTCGTCAAACTCGAACGTTTCCCTCCTGGCGACAGAGCAGTTATCTGAGCTAATTCTACAAACACAGGTGGAGCAGGAGAGGAAAGTGAAAGGAAACCCAAAGTAGGCTCCGGCCTAATGTGGTCCATGCAACATTGGGTGCAACATTTCCACAATATGACCAGTAGGTGGGGGTATGCCATTAAACTTTTGTGATTATTTACAGAGCAAGGTTTGTATCTCCCAGGGTGACAAGTTACCTCCATTATGCAAGTTATCTACAGAGAGAAAAGACATTCTACAAAGCTGTAAAACAATCCCAAAATGGATAATTGTATAATAATAATAATAATAATAATAATAATAATAATAACAATAAATTAATAAACTGGCTTGTGAGGTAACCTCACCATATGGAAAAAATGGTAATGAATTAGTCTGTTCTTCTCTTTCAAAAGTAACTAAACTGTTTATTCAGCCCTTTTATACATTTCAGATAAATGCAAATATACACTCGTTGTCCACTTTATTAGGAATGCCTGGATAAGTGCACTGCAATTACCTTAGACAATCTTGTAATGGCAGTGCAATGCATGTAGATGGAGGTCAAGAGCTTCAGTTAATGCTAACACTAAAAATCAGTTCAGATAACCTGTAGCCATAATAGCCTCAAATTCCTGACAGGAGTGAAACCTGATGTAGTCTTATTCTGTCCCTGCCGAGCCATCTCTTGATGTTTTGCGCATGTTTTGATGCATTTCTGCTCACCCCAGTTGTTAGACTTCCTGTCTGTTTGGATCGATCTCTCCGTTTTGCCTGACTTCTCCTATCGACAAGGTGTTTCCACCCACAGAACGGTCACCCAGTGTTGCTTTATTCTGCACTATTCTGTATAAATCTCTAGAGGCTGTTGTGTAAAATTCTCAGGAAATCAGCAATTTATAAAATACTCCAGCCAGCCCTCCTGGTACCGACAGCCATGCCACGGTTCAAGTGACAGACGTTACTTCTGATTTTTGATGCAAGTATGAACTAAAGCTCTTGCCCTGTACTGGCATGGTTTGGTGTGTTGTGCTGATGGCACGTGATCGGCTGATGTAGTAATTTCATAGTTGTGCAGATGTACAGGTGCTCCTAATAAAGTGAGTGTGTAAACATATCTGTGATTCGTCATACCAAGTTAAGTTGCACAGGTTATTTTTGTGTTATGACCAATAGTGTGCAGTAGGTCAATTGTACCAGTGTTTCAAAGTCTGCAAAAATTGGTTGGTAAATACCTTATCTTCCTGATGTTTTTCAATAAAATTGAGAAAGTGTTTATCATAAACCTTGTTTTAAAGCACTTTAATTAATATTAGTCGATTTTTTTGCTATGTGCTGCTGGTGAAGTTACTTGTAGGTGCCGGAGGGAAAATCCTGGAGTCAAAATGAGGCTGAGGGTTCCCTGTTTTTACTACAGTACATCACGGAATCCAGAATTAAATATTCTAAAAATAGGATTTCCCTGGAGTTTCCTGAAGACCGACTTGTAAACAAACTCTCACCGGGTATATCTCAGCAACCAGACATGATACAGTAACTGACTTGGTATTAAGCCTTATTGAACCTGGCATCTGAAAATATGCTGAACCCAAAATGACACTTAATCAATTCAGTTCAGCTCAGCCTTTATTCGTGATATTATACAGTGAAATTCTTTATTCTTCGCATATCCCAGCTTCTTGTTAGTAGGCTGGGGTCAGAGCGCAGGGTAGGCAGACAGGGGCAACCTGACCGAGCTAGTGCTCGAACTGCTAACCTTCTGATCAGTAAATCAGAGCCTTAACACACTGAGCCACTACTGCCCGAAATTATGCCCCGAAATGATACCTGATTCGATGCATCACATTGAAAAGAGGTTCTGATATGTTACTGCCAACCTGATGCTGAACTAATACCTAAAATCTGAACCGTGAAATAAAAGTGTGTGGAGAACCATAACGTCTGCCCGCAGGTTCATGTACAGGGGGGTGGCACTCACAGCTGACTGAGCATGCGCTTCATTTCATCTGTAATGTTGAGAGATCCAGCAGCCTCCTTATCGCTGTGTGCCTCCGCCTCAGCATTCTCGTCATCAGACACGTCCTTGCGCTCCTTCTTTTTACATGATGCAGACACCTTCAACACACACACATACACACAAAGCCAGAGTTTACCTTTAGTAAAACAGCAGCACTGAATAACAGTAAAACTATCCACCCATCATGTCTGATTAAGCACAAATAAAGAGCAGTAATGGCCTTGATCCTATTGTTTATTACACTGGCAATGAGTTAAAATGGCCTTTTATCAACTTACACAGCAATCATGTAGTTATGTGGTTACCAGACCCTCTAGCGATCATGCAAAAATGTAATTACGGTGTAACAGAGAACACAAATTAATTAACAAAAATCAAATCCTAGGAAAATAGACTCCATTTCATTGAGTCAAGTTCAGAAATATACCGCAACCTATCTTAATGTTATAATAAAACATGCACAGCAGTGAAAGCATCCATACCCCTTTGTGGTCTGCAGGAGCTCTAGAAGGACTAACATGAAACATCTTGCTCATGTCTTCTGAGTTCCTCTGCTGGGCCACGTCACACAGTTTCGCTGTGATGTCGATACGTCTACAAATGTCCATGTCCACCTTCATGGCTTTCTCTTGAATTTTCGAGTCCAAATCTGACATTTGCTGAACAATTAAAAATATAATGCACAAAATTAGAAATATAAAAAAAAATAAAATAAAATAATAATAATAATAATAATACGGTAAATAAGGAAGCTAATATGGATTATTTTCCTGTTTTGACAAGTCAAGATTTTTATTCCACTTTACGATCATTTACCCTTTTTTCTCCAAACAACAGTTTATGGTGCTCACTGTAGTAAAATTTCCCCATAGTTCAAAAAAATGCGGAAATTCATTGTCTGTTTTTGTATAATGCATGAACGAAATTGATACAATATGACACTGCAAGGTACTGCTCTTATTCAGATGTAACCCATGTTTGGAAAAAAATAACAATTTTTAAGAATAAGGAGCACTCGGTATTCGAATGCTCCTTATTCTTAAAAATTATGTTGTTTTTTTCCAAACACAGACCCCTATTCATTCATAGGGGTGAATACTTGTATAAGGAAAGATATGTTACCATTTTAGGTCATTGACCTTTTGTCAATTATTTGACTTTGCTTTGTGAAAGATGTATGCAGCATGTCTGAATGTCTTATGAAGGAAAAATTGAGAAATTCTTCACATAATCACTGCTAGCGGAGCTCACAACCTTTTTCTTCTCTACAGTAATTTCCTGATTTGCTATAGAAACCCTCAGGAACGACAGGACATGTACATTATTATTCCATTCGTCAGTGACCTCACACGCTCAAGCATCTCGAGATAATAGTTTTTAGCAATTAAAGCAGGCGGGACGGTGCAAGTTTGTGCTCACCACCATGAATTCTTAAGATTCATGGCATCTTCGTAAAAACACTTGCAGCCCGGACCATAAAACATGGAGCGGAGCGGTTAATAGCTACAGCAGAATGATGAGCCAAGTCCGGTGAGGATAAAAGAACAACGAGGCTCTGTGCAAGGCGCACGGATTTCCAGATTAATAGCTGCTTTATGTCTTTATCCTCTACAAAAAATAGCTGGTTGAGGAATGTGTAAAGAGACTTGATGCTCATTTATTTGATAAAGAGCAGAGTGAAAGCCTGTGTTGATTTATTTATTCTTCAGCAAGTTCGTTATCCTGCTTTCCTTCAAAAAAAAAAAAAAAAAAGTTTGTTACTAAACTTATTTTTGATGGTCTCCATCAATGTATAAACTTTTACTACCTGTAGCATGTAGTTCTACAGGACATGTAGCTACATCTAACAGCAGTGGAAAGCTAGAGAAGCACAACATGTAGACACATTTATACAACGGGTTAGAATACCCAGAGTGCAGTGGTGCGCTGAGGCGTATAATCTGAGAAAGAGCATTAACTTTGTAGATAGCGGCTGAGGGAAACATTAGCAAAGTCTAGCGGCAAGCATTTATGTAGACGTGTAAAAGAAGCTTCTGGTTTGCTGACTGAAGATGTTAAAAGAAATAAGGACACTTTTTTTGTAAAATTGCTTCTTTTTAGAGCATAGCCTGAGATATTGTCTCAAATCAGGATAAACATAGAAAAATTTTATCAGCCATTGGATATTTATTGCACATAATAGTCCGATGTTTTTCTCACTCATAAACACTTCCATACATTTTCTTTTCATTTTGTGCAGCTGCTTTGAGACAATGACCATATAAATAAATTGAATTGAATTGAATACTTTGAAGTTAGAATTAATTAAAGAGTAGGATACTTATATAGGGGGACACCCTGGAAGGATTGCAAATCCATCACAGGACACACACACATGCTTATTCAATTCAATTCAATTTTATTTGTATAGCGCTTTCAACAACTGTCATTGTCACAAAGCAGCTCTACACAATGAAAAGAAATTATGGAAGTTTGTATGTGTATGAATCAAAATTATTATATAGTAGTCCCTGATGGGCAAGCCGATGGCGATGGTGGTAAGGAAAAACTCCGAGATGGCAATAGGAAGAAACCTTGAGAGGAACCAGACTCATTTGGAAGGAACGAATAGCAGGGATTGATCTGCTTATTCACACACTTTAGGCAATTCAAGGAATGCCCGCATGTCTTTGGAATGTGGGAGGAAACCCACCAAGCATGGGGAAAACATTCAAACTCCATGCACACAGACCTGAGGCAGAAATCGAACCCGGACCCTTGAGGTGCAAGGCGACAGTGCTAACCACTGAGCCACTTTGCTGCCCAAATTATAGTTCTACAGTTTTAATACAAGACGATATAGGATCTTTGTCATAATGAACAATCATTTAATCAAAGTCTTAAAATGGCTGTCTAGATGATTTACAGCCCAAGAACTTTTGGAACCTTTCGAAGGATTATGCAGGTTGTCAACTGTAGTTCAACCAGCAAAGTGGCCACATCAACAAAAAGAACGTGACAAAGTGATATAGCTGCACAAGCTCTAAAGCAATAGAATGTACAGCATATTGGTCTGACTGTACATAACTACTACTGTACTTACCCTATTGCACCATCACATTGACCAACTGTCTACAAATGTTCTATAACCAAATTTTCTCATTTCGTCTGTGCATGAAGTACAACAGTAGGTACTGCTCTTCTATCTTAATTAACAAAACAATGGCTTTTAATGTGCAGTCATAACAGAATTTCTCACAACATCCATTTCTGTTGGGTTTAGTTTTGCATCATTATGCTTTAAGCAGGAAGTAGTGTATACCCTGCTGTTATTTGTAAAGACTCCCTTGACAGATTTGCACTCATTAGGATTGAAGGAGAAAGCTGAGGAAATCATAGCCGAACTCCCCCACCCCCGTCATTCTGTCTGGGGCTGAGGCATTCTTCCTGGCAAAGATGAAAGACATAAAACTGGAACAAACTATTTTATTAGCAGCTTCTTATTGCTGGCCAAGCCTCTTAGACACGCGAGAACTCTTCCCACGATCTTACCATGAGATCAAGCAAGTAGTGGAATAAAGCCTTAAACACAATTAATTCTGATCCTGTAATGTGTAATATTAATATCATTATCAATATATATATGTTGTGTATGTACCTACGTTTGCCATTTTAAAACTACACACACTTTATGGTTCATAAGTCACTTTATTAAACACTAGTCTTAAACACTGACTGGTTGTATGCTCCATAAGCAGCAACAGATAAAAACAATACTTACATCGCTCATGAGACTCTTATAGATGATCAAATCGGCTTTAAGCTGGTCCACTTTCTCACTCAGTTCATTTCGTAGGGCCTCAGCCTCCTGCGCACTCTGCAGGGAACACATCAACAAGGGAGCCAGTCAAACTGATCGTCAGCAGCACTGCAAGCAAACATGCACTAAAGGGGAAAACTAATGATGCAAAAAACAACTATTTTTCTATATAAAAAGTTACCAATGGTCTCATGGATAACTGGGGAAGAGAATATTTATCTTTATTTGAAGGAAAGTGTTAATTCTGTGTCATGCTCATATTGTGGAGATTAGAACTGGGTTGTATATACAGTGAAACCTCGGAGTGTTCCACAAGACAAGCAAAGATTTTTAATATATTTTGACTTGGAAAACGAACAAGTCTTTTCATTGGACACTGTGCCACACACACACACAGACCCCTTCTACTTTCGCCTTCACAGACACACAGACACACACTTTCTCTCCACTACACAGAAACACTGCTCTGTCGTGATTCTTATTAAAGGTAAAGTGCAGGTTAATTTATTTTATTTTCACTTTACAGCAGTGATTCCCTTAGTGTGTCACTCAATCGAGTGTCATTAGAGAGATTTCTTGTTTATTTTTCCAATAAAACAGTGTTTCCATTGTTTGCGTGTGTGCAAAAAGAGTGGAGGAAGGGTAACTGTGTAAGACAAGAAGTGGGAGAGGGGAGGGGCCTCCTTACTTTAGCTTCACACACACACACACAAACGGGATTTGTTTTTACTTTTTTTTTTAAGGTAAAATGCAGGTTAATTAGTTTTATTTTTATTTTATATTTTGTGTTAATTATTTTTATGTATTTATTTTTTGGGCTGTGGAACAAATAATTTGAGTTTCCATTATTTCATATGGGAAAATTCGATTTGATTTACGAGTGTTTTGAAATTTCCGAATAAATTATGCTCATTTCCTAAACAAATTATGCTCGTAATCCAAGGTTCCATTGGATATATAAATTTTTTTTTAAATAAGACATGAGTCAATACTGTTTCTCCATATATTCTGATGCTGCAATACATCTTTGCACTTCCCTGAATCCGTGCAACGTTTTGCATTCTCCCACACATCCCCCTCCCCACTCTCGCTCTGCTTCTCCACACAGCCACACCCCACTTTCACCTCTCTGCACAGCCCTGTCCCTCTTTCCCTCTGCACTGCACATAAACCCAGTGTTTATGACTTGTGCTGCCTTGCTGAAATATGCATTATCGGACCGCATTAGGTTTAAAAATCAAAAGCCATGATGAAATATCAGGTATAAAATGTTAAAAAGCAAAAGTATTACCAGTGCTGTAACCCACAGTATTAAACGTGTGTTACATTTTGGGCTGTGAAGCTGGAAAGTCTTCTTCCCTGAAAGAAAGTGCGTTCAATATGCCCTCATTATTTCTCTTTACAACATCTGAGGGAGTTCCGAAGTCTACAGTACCTCAGTAGAAAACTTAACTACTTCATCAGAGCAAGAAGGCCTGATATTATTTTTGTTCTGTTCCCATTTGTATTGTTGGATTTAAAAAGGGCTGCATGATTTGATTTGAAAAAAAGTGATTATTTTGACATATATTTCAATTGTGATTGAACTGCAATATGTAACTATTAATTGCACATTTTTTTATTTAAACATATTTATCCAGGCCAACTGCAAATAATGGCACAAATTATCTCATTAGGATGTTTGCGAATATTTATTTATCCCCCAAAAATGATTTTTAACAAAAGAAACAAATACTTCAACAGAAATTCCCCAACTACCAACAATATTACCTTTAATAAATTATCACCTTTTGCTATTAAATAATTGTACAGGCCCATATTGCGATTGTTAATGAGAACAACTGAGGGAGCAGTCTCAAATTCTGGCCTATTTTTAATTTAAGTTTAATTTATTTTTAGATCTTTGTATTTTATACCTTTGTATTGTATTTTAATCAATGTTTGTTTGAAATAAATTGCATGTGACATTTCACATGGGGCTTTATAACTGAACACTTTCAATGTACTACTAAACGATGCAGACATATAGTACAGTGAAAAAGCCTTGAGCCACTCCTTATTTTTTCCTACGTTGCTTTCAAAGAGTCTTAAATATTTCACCAGGCATTTCTATTTTTGGCATGTTTTTGGCTTTGAGAAAAAGGTGCAGATGATGACAGATGATCAAGCCGGTAATTAGTATACTGCTGATGCTGAATGCAGAGCGGTCAGAAAAGACGAGAGGGGAAACGAGGTCATTGCTGAGGTTGTTACATAAACAACCAAGTTAAATTGTACCTTCAGAAACTTTGTAGGATTTCTTAGTAAAACATTTGTTCCTATTTACTTCTTCACTTTAATCTACACAATATGACAAAAAGGTATGACAGTTGGACTGGCCTTAAGACTTTAGCACAGTACTGCATATTCTGTATCAATATTAAACATAAAAGTGCCAAGCTATGTTTTTTGGTTCCATACTGCCCCCAGCTATATCTCGAACGTAAGCACGTTCAACAGCAGTATTTAGAAATGAGGTGTACATAAAGTGGAAACTGCGAACATCATTTATTCAGACCTGACAATTCACTTAAGTGCTTAAGAGCTACTTGGACAGTTCAGGTACTCGAGATGAGTCTTATCTTTGAGTGATATTAACTCCAACTCAACAATGGATTTAATTCCAGCACTACTACATTATAGGTTCTTTTTGTAACACCTTGAATGTTGGATGTGTAAATACATTCCAGAAATATAAAGTGCATAAATGTAACCATTTAAAATAGTTTGAACCATCTACGCTCTGAATTCCCATCTCAGCATGAGAGGTCTTTCTCCCCCTGCCCCTTCTGTGCTTTATGCTTTCTGGAGAGTTCATTTCATATTCAGCATGCCAAAAATAACTTTCGTGGTCTGGCCTGCTTTTTCATTATTCAGATACGCTGTCTTCACATATCAGCTTACATTTACAGTTTGGTAAAATAGGTTGGAGGTTGAGCTCAGATTGATGATTTGAGGGGGAAAACACAGTATTCGGAACAATCAGGTAATGAAGATAAATTATCCTCGAAGTTATTTGAGGTCTCGATGAAGCTGAAGTGTACTACAGGCAGGTCATTTCATTAAATCTGAATATACGCAGCGAACATGGCCGACAGTGAATACAGCCCTGTAGATGGAACCCAGGCCTCAGCAAAACCACAATGAGCAATAAGATGAAAGCTTGAGTGGTTTTTAGCCAGGCTGAGCTCTCACTTGTTGTAAAGTCTCCACCATGGCCTCCATTTGCTGGCACTTAGACAATTCCTCCTCCCATCTGGAACACACAGCACAGACATCTGGTCAATAAATCGCCCAGTCCAGACAAAGACTTCATCAGTAAAGAGAAAAAGTCTCATAATTGCACATGCAATTGATATAAATTAATACACACTATACAAGTATTGCTCATTTTGAAAATGCCTATGATGCAAGCCTTCATACAAGATTAGAATACATTCCAAAAGTACCACACAAATTATGCTCAATGGTTTGTCTTTATAGCATCACCCTTAAAGTCACTATGGTGATGGTAGAGCACTCAAGCCAAACTTTCGAAATGAGACGTTCAACACAATCCGGAGGTTCACTGAGCTGAACTGCTTTGTTTAGGGTTGACGTGCATCTGATGCTATGGTTTTGTGCCATGATCCCTTCCTGACCACAGCATTCTGGGTAGTTAGTGGACTTTGCCATAGCGTGCACACTAACAATGCTGTCTCCCAGGTCACAAACTGCCTAGTGTGTGAGAATCTTTATTACATCTTCACAAACCCCTTGATTACATAAACCCTCTTCTTTAAAAAGTTTTGGGACTTTGGATATTTGTATTTTTCATAATAAATAAAATTGAATTATTTTTCCTTATAAGGAAGGAATTTTTCATGTTGTACCTGATCTTTTCCAGACAAAGACATTCCCCAGTCATGCCATATGATAAGAATACACACCTCCCTCCACTCACGTCCATGCGCTCCAGCTCTCTCCCTCTCTCTCTCCTCCCTCTTTCCATCCCTCAGCAGGATACCTTTCATTCCTCTCCATAGTCCAGGCATTGCATACTTATTGCCATTTGTCTCATGTAGCCAGAATGTATTTTGGCTTCGCAAAGCAATCTACTTAAGTCTTTCGAAGAAAATGCTTGTGCAACTATTATGTTTAATTTCTATTACATATGAATGAAGCCAACATATCATAATATAATTACATACAGTACCAGGCAAAAGTTTGGACACACCTTCTAATGCAATATTTTTTTGTGTTTGTGATTTCTATTTTATACTGTACATTCTAGAACAATACTGGGGATTTAAAAAATTATGAAATAAAAGCACACATATGGAATTAGATAATTAAGTAAAAACAAGAACAACACAGTTGTCAGTTGTTGTCAGCCTTTCTAGAATAGTTCTTGCAAGAACATTATTGTCAAGTGCATTTGCAAAACCCAACAAGCTCCTATAATGAAACTGACTCTCGTCTACCTCTGCTGCAGAGGAGAAGTTCATTTAGAGCAGTGGTTCTCAAATATTTTCTGTCATTCCCCACTTAAGGGGGTGGGCGAATTTTCAAGCCCCACTTGTCAACAAAATGATAACGAAATCGG
>JAOVVA010000019.1:9720904-9736734 GCA_028565275.1 Leiocassis micropogon
GGGTGTGTGTGGGTGTGTGTGTGTGTGTGTGTGTGGGGGTGTGTGTGTGTGTGAGAGTGTGTGTGTGTGTGTGTGTGTGTGTGTGTTGATTAATCTAAAGATAATACTCATGTATACAGAGGTTAACCCATTTAGAGATAATACGTTTTAATACAGTTTATTTCTGAAGTGTGTGCAGACATTTTGATTAGTCATTGCTCTGTTATTGTTCCTTGGAGTTCTTTGGAGTTGGAAACAATACCCTGAGTTAACGTCTGTTGTGATGGCATTTCATCTAACAAAGACACGGTCTCCATCTACACTGTCGAGAAAGCTATGCAAACCTGATAACAGTACTATCTAAAGCAAATAATAATATTTTTTCAATATCCTTTAATTTTTCCTTTATTTAGAAGAAGAATCATTGTTGGCACTATTTGCTACAGAAGGTGCCATTTTTCCATTCCAATAAATAAAAGCACTTTAAACTATAAACTGTATAGTTTTTAAATTGCATTATTGAAGAAAATACATTCAAAAAATTATACTCAACAGTCACTGAGATCAAAACATGGCTTTGAAACAAAACAACAGAACATAAGATAGAATCAGACCTACCACTGCTCGACTTTTTATTTCTTGGGGTCGTCTGAAGTCAACAGCCTATGGAAATAAGCAAGATTTTGCCTATAGATCCAGACCGTTGGGCCGACACATACAGAATAATACTACTTCATAAGGTTGGCAAGACATGACAGGTTTATTTATTATTCATGTGTCCATCAGAAGATGTGACTGACAACTCCAGAGCAGTTTGGTAATTAAACAATACCTCTTTTGGCATCATCTCCCAGTTCTCATGTGTACAGCATGTTCTGCTTTGTCTTTACCACTGAGCACTAAATAAAAAAATAAAAAAATCTGTTCACCCATGCGATGAAAGAAGTAGGCAAAATGCCAAATACCCCAAAGTTCAGTCTAGCTGCTCAACCACTTTGTTCTTGCAAACAATAGAATAATAACGCAGAACCATAGTTGAGCCTGGTTTGTGGTTAAACAAAGCATTCTGAGGAGCATAACCAGCCTGAGCCAGTTAATCTTATAACAAATGCACTTACACTCACACCAGGTTCTAGCTAAAACATTGTGTTTTAATATTAACACCTCATTGCTTTTAATTGCAATTCTTTCTTTTAGATCATATCAGGTCAAAAGTTATTGAAAAAAATAACAAACACTTAAATTACCAACAAACTCTACATAAATTCTAGACTATGTGTAATACATGTAATATAAAAAAAAAAAGCGCCACACTTTTCGATTAGTCCAAATTGTGACTTAGATTTTTGTGCAAATAATCCAATCAATCGATCCATCCAGGAAGCTCTGCAGTCCAACTAGGGACCGTGGAGGGCAGTGGTGACCACTGTATTTATTCCCATCTTCAAGACCGTGGTAGGACCTCCAGTCAACATTCACAATTGGCAATTTGGGAATGCCAATTAGCCTAATCTGTATGTCTTTGGACTGTGGGAGGAAACACACCAAGCACATGGGGAACATCCAAACTCCATGCAGACAGATCTGAGGTGGGAATCGAACCCAGACCCTGGAGGTGTAAGGGACAGTGCTAACCACTCAGCCACCATGCAATTTAATGTGGAGCTTTAATTCTATTTCCATGTAGAATAAATGAAAGATTCAGAGACAGCTATATGATGGCAATAATTGAAAAAAAAAAAAAAAAACATTAACAGTAGAAAGGCTTTAGAGCTATTTAGAGTGACTTTTGTCAGTAAATCAGGCTACATGATTCAGGTTCCAGATTCTTGCCAAGATATGAATAACAAATTGAAAGTTGTATCCTCTGAAGAAAACTGTCTCAGCTGGTGGGATTTGTTTTCTGACAGCTTTAGACATGGAACACTGAACTAAGGAGGAGTTCCTATTTGAGCCATTGAGACACTTAAGCTGTAAAAACTACATCAATTACCAATCAACAAATACAAAGGAAATGTTTTACACCCTTTTAAAGGTTTACATTTGTGCTACAGTACTACCTCCTTATTTTAAATTCAGATGTTCTAATGGATTTATTATGCAAACAAAAAATCCTATAGTAACAGAGCTGAATAAAAACAGACAGGCTGGGTATTCTGGGTTCTACCACTGGCAGAATATTAGACTGAAGCACAGACAGCAATCATGTCAAAATTCTTATTCTTGTGCCAAGACGGACATTTTGTTCTTGCTTAAAAAAAAGAATGCGAGAAACAAGCTGAGTTTCCACAGAATGCAAACAAAATACTAAAAAATATCCAGCGAGTGTCAAATTGTCAATAGTCAGTTCTCAAGAAGTGAGATCAATAGATAAATATGCATGGTATGGTGATCACATTTTATCTAACACTGATAATGATCGTAATAGGATATGCGTACACTTACACCATGCGTAACATAAATAAAGATATTCTTTAAAGTCTTTCTCTTTCGACTACTACTTCAATTGCAGTGGTGTGTATTGCGGTTGAAGATAATGTGCTGCTGTCAAAGGTTTCTTTTTATTAGGGAATCCATGTGTGTGTGTTTGTGTGTGCTGTATATACTGTATGTATGAGGGGTGTTCACATTGCACTGAGATTTTCGCGTGTGTCAAATAACAGAAGACAGTTATGAGAGTAACAATTATCTTTATTTCGCGATGTGGAAGCCAATTAGTGCCCTGCAGTCACCCCAGTGCTAATGGACTACAGGTGTGTGTTGCTAAACTGAAACAGGGCAAAAAAGAAGCTGATGTTGTAAACTGTTTTTATTTTTTTTTTGGTATTGCTTACGATTAGTGCAGCACAATTAATAGCATGCACCTGTGCAAATATTTAATCGCAAGAGGCTGTAATACAGGTAATATACACATAGTCAGGGATTTACAGCATGTAGAGTTTGTCAATAATTTTAGTATTTGTTTCTGTTTTTAAATACTTATGAGGTGTATAAATATTGGCAAACATTCTTTTAATGAGATCATTTGTACCATTATTTGCTCTTATCCTGGATAAATACCTTTGAATACAGAATGGTACCTTTAATAAATAACATCATAGTTTAAACTGCAATCACAATACGAGTCAAAATAATGGTAATGTCATGACCAATGATCAACAATTTTCTCCTTGTGTTTTACTTTGCTGCATGAGTTTACTGCATTTGCTGTATATTTGAGATTAAAATTTAATTAATATATTACTGGAACTAAAATTACATACTTTAGTTAACATAAATACCTCTTTATAAGGTTTGGTTTACATATTTTGGGGGAAAAATATTACTTATTAAAATCTTTTGCATATTACATACACTACCGTTCAAAAGTTTGGGATTACTTGTGTTTAGTGATTTATTTTCTACATTCTACAACAGTACCGGGGATTTCAAAACTATGAAATAACACATATGGAATTAGGTCATTATGTACCAACAACAACAACAACAGTTAGTTGTTATTTTAAGACACAGAGGTCAGCCTTTCTGGAATAGTTCTTGCAAAAACAGTATTGTCAAGCACATTGGCAAAACCCATCAAGCACCATAATGAAACTGGCTCTCATTGAAAACCATCCCAGAAAAGCAAGACCAAAACCTACCTCTGCTGTAGAAGAGAAGCTCATTTAGGAGTTACCAGCCTCAGAAATCACCAATTAACAAACAACACCTCGGATTAGAGCTGTTATGAAGTCTTTATAGATCATGAGTAGCAGATACACCTTAACATCAACTTTTCAAAGGAGATTGCATATTTTGGACACCTTCAGCATTGTTTTACAAAAAAATAAAAATCCCAAACTTTTGAGCGGTACTGTATTAAAATTTGTTTGATTACAGAAGTAGTTGAGCACCAGAAAATTGTTATTAGAATTAAAATTGTGCGCTTTCTTTTCCCCACATGACTGTTTAGAGATCAATGACTAGATTGATACTCATTTTAGGTTTTGTGCATCCTAATGAATTAACAAGGGTTTGTACATGTTCTACATGTGGTGTAAAACTCTTTATCAGGACCATTTCTATTCATGTGAAATATGCTGCTTTTGCATAACAGTATGCAATAGGAAAATGGAAAGGCAATGCGACAGTAACAACATTGGCCAAAATGCAAGTCAAAATCCCTAAGGGGCCTTTAGACACACACACACACACACACACATCTGTTGCGAGATTAAGAGAGGGGAAGGCTGTAGTCAGATCGATATTTAGAAAGCCTACACCCTAAAGTCCACATTACGCCGTGTGTATATATTATATAATGAACATGTACTACACTGACACTGTCCATGTATATATATCTACTGTATGTGAACAGTAGGAAAAATGAGGAACAAAAGTAAACATGCTAGATGATAAAACAGATAAATATGGAATTAGGTAGCACATTCATGCTGTTGTCCAATCAGCCAAATGTGTAGCAGTAGTGCATAAAAGCATAAAAATGATGCAGACACAGATTAAAAGCTTCCTATCCAACATCATAATGGAGGACAAATTTAATTTTAGTTGGTGTGACAGCTGGTGCGAGACAGGCTGGTTTGAGCGCATCAGTTATCGAAGCAGGCATAAACAGAATATTGCAAAAAAAAACAAAAACAAAAACAAAAACACCCAGTAGTAGCAACTATGCAAAAGCATTGTTAATGTGAGAGGTCAGAGGATAAAGACCAAACTGGTTCGAGCTGGCAGGAAGGTAATGCTAACTCAAAGAAATGTTCTTTGCAACCATGGTGAGCTGAAGAGCATCTCAGGATGCACAATGCACAAAACCCTGAGGGGGGTGGGTGGTCTACAACAGGAGTTTTGCAGTTATCTGCTATATTAGCACTAAATGAGCAGATGTGTTTGATTCACATGCATTTCTTTCATCCATATCAGCGTGTCATTGTGAAGAGACATGTATTCTGTTATGGTAGATAAATATGGCTTAATTACGGCACCAAACATTCCTCAAAGACAGCCTCGGCTCGACTGACATGATTCATGAATAGACCTTTGAAGAAACTCATTCATGTTCAGTCCCAGCATAATGGGAAGAACAAAGACAACCGAAAGAAAAAAAAAAAATCCAGAGCGTCATCTCTGGGAAAAAACTGCAGGCTTTTGCTGAATAACTGTAGGAGTGATTGGGATCACAGACTTTTATCTCACATAGAAATGGAATGGTAAAGCAACAATGTGGTTCTTCTTTCCAGTAAACCTAATGTAGTATATTAATCAGGACTGACTGAGGCATGACAGTGCTTGCACGAGGTCACAGTCATTAAGTCACTGACCAACCATTGGGAAAATTACCAAATTATCTTTTTTACATAAAGCATATACCACTCAAGGGGCTGGGAACCTTTAAGGATCTGGTCCTTAAATATAACTAATATGTTATTTGGAATTATTCTAGTACTAGACATTTCCCTGCTCTTACATACCTACTTTACTGAAAAGTAAGCAAACTGGGCTGGGTCTCACTGCAGGCTGTCTAACGGACCTTCAGCATTCACTAAAGGTTTTTAATACTGTACTTTTCGTCACTAAATCTATCCAAGAACCAGCTACTTTCACTGAAACAAGCTACGTATTTGTCTTACAGATCCTTTCCAATAGCTTGTGTGTAAACTCAACAGTGAACTTTAAATATGAGGTTTTGTGAACTTTTATCAGTATTTGAAATGTACAGTCTCTCTCAAGCGGCATGGTGGTTCAAATGTTTAATGGTGGTTGAGCTTGTTGGGTTTTGCATTTCTAATTGGCGTTTCCAAATTCCCCGTAGTGCATGAATGGGCATGTGTATGTGCACTGCGATAGATTGGCACCATGTCCAGTGTGTACTCCGCTTGTGCCCCTAGACTCCTCGGATAGGCTCCAGCTCCCCGCAACCCTGCATAGACGCCGAGTGAGTGAGTGTCTCTGTCTCTCCAGGTCACTTTGGTACATTGTGCATTTTTTTTCCGCGTTCCAAATTAGTGTATGGAAATATGCATACATGGACATGTCAATAATAAATAGTCAGATTGCAACATTTAAGATCCTGAAGTCTGTGGCCATTGTAGCCTTTATTTGTAACATATACATTACTGGACAGTGAAATTCCTTTTTTCTTCATATGCCATTGTAACTGGGGTCACAGCGCAGGGTCAGCCATGATACAGCGCCCCTGGAGCAGATAGGGTTAAGGGCCTCGCGCAATTGGAACCTGGTAAAGCCGAGGCTTGAACTGCCAACCTTCTGATCAGTAACTCAGTGCCTTAGCCCTCTGAGCTACCACTGCTCTTGCTTGTTTGCTCATTTTCTCTTGTTTTAGCTTGGATTTTGTCTTAAACACGAACAGCTGTTAAAAAAAACGCCTTGGTTTTTATCACACCGACCACTTCCGCATATGTGGAGAAACTAGTCTTGGTGAACAATTATCAGCCAAACTACATAAAATATGTTTGAGGATTTTTTTTTTTTTTTATAACAAAGATTGCTGTTGTGAGGTTCACAATCTTCTAACAAACATATGAAGCACAATACATGTAAGATTTCTGTAATTCTACAGCTAAAAATACTTGGCTAAATGTAATGTGCAAAAAAAACATAAAACGTACAGCAAAATAATGACCAGTTCGGTCAAAGTATATGGATTGCATTCTTAGACCCTAAGGGCTTTTAGAAATGCACATCTGTTTCCAGACCAGGAGACTCATCAGTCACATCAGTATTTAGATAGACTACACCCTAAATCCGGTTTTGTATTGTAATAAACATAAACTATTCATAACACCTTAATTAACCTCACTTTATTTAGTAATAAATTACAGAATTATGTCATACCTCTTTTTTTTTTAGGTCATAGCCTTGGGAAATGCTGAATTAAATTAAAGGAATGCTTTCACTCATATTTAAATTAACTTAATCTTTAATCAGAAGGACTTTATAGGAAGCCACAGAGGCAAAGATTCCAGACACCAAGACAGATACAATGCAGAGTTTGCCACAATTCTACCATTTCCCTGACATTCCCCTGGGAAATGATCTCACACTCATTCTCACCTCCGCTCAATACACAGTCTGACACATTGCCTGTCCGGCAGAGTCCAGCCGCCCCCTGGCAAGCTGAGTCATAAGGGTCACTATAGCACATGGCAGGCAATCCTCGAGAGGTATGTATGCCTTATGACACAACAAATGCAGCTTCCTTGAACACAGACCTTTAGAGCATGATTATGAATCACAGAGTTTCTGCCTGTGCTAAATTAAAGAGTCAAAGCAAATAAATGAATAACACCCATTTTCAAGAAGACACTGAATTGATGCAGGACTTCATATTTTCATATTTTAACACTTTATAGGTTAACATATAGAAACAGAAAATGTGTTGTGAAATGTGAGCAGATAAACCAAAGAATAAATCAAATCATGAGAATAAAGCATTCCACGGAGCGAGAAGAGTGGGAGGATGGGATGGGATAGAATGGGAGAGGAACAAAGATATAACCAGAGGCGAACAGAGCTTGGAATGGGGTAACTATTTCAAAAAGGGGTTGTAACATATAGGATCATTGAACTTTTCATGTTCTAACAAACCTATTGTATACAGTGTGACCTATAGGTCTTGATCCATAGGCATTTTCCTTATATTAAATATGATACATTTCTTTTCCTTTATACTCAATATGCCTTCAAAAAACTAACAAGAGAAGACTAAATAATAACCAGACCCAATATCACATGACATTTTTTCTAAAGTCAGTGGTCTATGTGAAACATTCATTGCACTAAAGAAGCAAATCATCTCTGCAAGTAACAACACCAGGTACATACAGAGGTTACAGAAGTTACAAAAGTTAGCATTTGCTCTAATTTACTCACTCATCTTCTATAGCGCTTTATCCTGTATACAGGGTCGCAGGGACCTGAAGCCTATCCCAGGACGTTTAGGGCACGAGGCAGGGTACACCCTGGACAGGGTGCCAATCCATCGCAGGACACACACTACGGGCATTACGGCCTAACCTGCATATCTTTGGACTGTGGGAGGAAACCAGTGTACCCGGAGGAAACCCACCAAGCACAGGGAGAACATGCAAACTTTATGCACACAGAGACGGGAATCGAACCCGGACCCTGGAGGTACAAGGCAATATTTTCTGCCTATGGATTGGGACTTTTGGGCAACTTTCAGGCCACAAGACAAAGTAAAAAAAAAACAAAAAAAAAACCTTTAAACACACAACCTCAGGTAGCATCCAAAATCTCAGATATCACCGTCACAAGCAGCTCTTTGTTTTTTTTGTTTTTTTATCATTTTAATGTTAATTCTGTATAAGCAAAGCATTTAATATTTAAGAATGGAAAAACATGGTCAAATTGCATGTTAGAATGTCCTCGCAAGATCACAAAGGAAGGAAATTTTATCCTCTCTCTCCTTCTCACAAAGGTGATATGGAAAAAAAAAAGCAGCCTGTCATGTTACATAGAAATCACAAAGTCTATATTTATAACATGCTGCATTTTTTCCCGCCATTGAAAACCAAACTGTAGAAAAGCAGCTTAATGTTTGACTGCTAACATCAAAGTCTATTTCCAAAAAATGCTAAATAAACATCTTGTCACAAAATATGTCCTTCATCATTTTGACAATATCACGTCTTTGAGTTGTTTATGTTAGGACTGCACGATTTAATCGAAGAATCATTCTGCAATTATTTATTGCGATTGTGCTTTAAACATTTTGAATACACCATTCTGTATTAAAACCTTTTTATCTACTTTAACACCAAGTAATAGGACAAATTATCTGATTAAGAGAATGTTTGCCAAATTTTATTTATTTACTTAAAATTGTAAAAAAAAAAAGTAAAAAACGCAGCACGGTGGATTAGTGGTTTGCACTGTTGCCTTGCTCCTCCAAGGTCCGGTTTTAAATCCCGCCTGGGATCTATGTTATCCCAGCGATTTGTGGGTTTTCTCTGTGTACACTGGTTTTCTCCCATAGACATGTTAGCCTTAGTTAGCCTAACCTGCAGTTCGTATGTGTTTGTATGTGTGTGTGCCCCGCAATGGATTGGCACCCTGTCCAGGGTGTATCCCACCTTGTACCCAAAGTCTCCTGGGATAGGCTCCAGCTCACCCGCGACACTGTATACAGTGTACATTTCCATTGGTAAGTTGTTACCACAAAAACAATCATGGATATGAATAAGATAATAAATATAAACTTTGCAGCTTATAAAAGTGGTTATTAAGAAAAATAAATAAATAAATACAAAACAGTTCAGGTCGGCTAATCTGAGTTGATGATGGCAGCTGTTGGTGTTTCAAGAATGTTTAAAGTTAGTATAACCACAAATGTTGGCCTCATATCGGAGACTGTCTGAGCAGGGTCACATGACTACACATGCAGTAATATGTTTTTACGGGAACAGTACATAGTGGGGAAAGGATTTAAAAAAAAAAAAAAAGCATTTACAAAACAAAAAAAAATAAATGCCAGATTATAAAGATTATATTGATTAAAGGTTCTGAATGTCGGTGTCGTTTCATTTTTGATGAATTCCCCGGCCCTACCTACTGTACTGTTTAACCAGAATCAAGTTCAACAGTGTAAAGCTGATTTAGAAAAAGACTTCTGATTTAAAACTTCTCTCAGATAAGTCATGATACTAATGAAATGCTTCCAGTCCTTCCAAGCAGCACTTGATGCACTCAACAACTTGATGCTCATTTCCCTTCACTGAGTTATGGAAGAATCCTGCCAGTAGCTCAGAGAAGAATAGACTGGCCCACTTCTGCCATTAATGGTCTGATACAATTGCAGTCTAGCTGCTGGAGGATGGGAATTTTGTACAGTGGCACCATGCCAAAATGTGCCGTTGTATGCACACAAATGTGTTTCCAATCTAAAGGATTTAAAGACAGCAGAATTAAGATTGTGTTAGAAGTAAAACTATTTTTTTTAAGTTGTTAAAATTAGGAGAATAATCATAAAGGTGGTACACACATTTAAAGGAATTAAAGTGAAACTGGCAAATACATTTCAACTAACATGACCCAATAATGTTACTTTCCAGCATCAGGAGATCAGGAGATGTTCAGCAATCTCTATTTTCACTTTTGATTTGTATTTTAATTATGTTGTATTATCAATATTTATGCTCTGGACGCTCAAACAATGGGTGCCTTAAGAACAACAGGAAAACCTCTATTCCTGGAAATGGGTCACTGTAGACTTTATACCTCTGCCATCAGTAGCTCACATACCTAGGCTATTACTGTTTTACACACCAGCTGGTGACACATCGCATGAGCACTTCAGCTTCACTGACCACATACCCTGAAATATATCAATCATATGATTTCGATTGAAAAATGTCCAAACCTACACTAAACTGATTGAATAAGTCATTTAAATTTAAAACATTTAAAATATCTATTATTCAGCTTTTAACCAAAATACAAACTGTGTGTGATCCGTCTGGCCTTTGTCCAAGTTATTTAGTCATATAAAGCATCAGGCTAGACAGGAAATGCCTTAAAGACACAGTAAGCCAATAGATTCCCCAGTGAATGGACAAATGCCGCGGCTCTATTCATTCACTGTGGGAAGGCGATTTTTCTTTTAATGTTCCTCGTGATTTGTTCTTAGACACAAGCCACAATTAAACGACTATGAAACATATACACAGCTAAGTAAAAAAGCATTTCTATCCCTCATGATATGTGGATTTAAAAAGGAAATTGTATTTTTGCAATTGATTTGCATATAAAATAGTACAAAATGACAGAACTTCCGTTATCATTTGCTCAGGCACTGAAATCAATTTTAAAAAGTTAGTATATGACATCTGAACAGAGCAATCAAGAAGAATAGATTAAAAAAAATTAATATTTTATCCACATACCCAATTTGAGTAACATTTTCATCACTGGGGATGAAGGAGGAAACATTTGTGAGATCGACCACACTAAATGTACCTTAAATAAATTAAAACGATTCTTTTGTGTGGCAATTCGTGACTCCAAAACAGAGATTTTAAAATTAATTTTGTATATTTTTGCATTTGAGGTGGTAAAACGTTGCCATTCCTTTAAGGTGCTCTAAACTATTTGCACATTGGCAGGCAGCATAGCATCCTTTGTGGTACAAACAAATTATTTGTGAAGTTTGTTTAAAAATCTGAAGAAAAAAATGAATATCAAATCTGGACATTTTAAAAATGATAAGGCCATTCACCAGAAATTGTGATATCATGTTGCATCAGGCGATACCTGGTGATTCTCATCCCTAACAACTACAGCATGTTGGAACGGAAAGCATTTAGCTGCTAAGTAATATGCTTTTATTGTTTGTTGTTAAACTGTAAGCCTCTCAACAGTACAGCAAGAAGCATTACCTCATACTGTACCTCCAGGTCCGTTGGTTTGATCCTATGCCATGGTTATATTGTTTAGAGTATCCAAACATGTCCTGCACAGGTCTTGTCTGGGTTTTACATTTTCTTTCCAACTTCCAAAAACATGCTTGCTAAGTAAGTGGGAGTCTAATTACCAGTTACGCCTGGTTGTGCGCTGTGGTCCTGGGATGGGCACGAGATCCACAGTGCCTCTGAACCAGATGAAACACTTACTAAAGATGAATGAATGAATGTTATGCATTGATTGCTGCCTTACTGTACTACTGAATTTTACTTTTGAAAAAAAACAAACAAAAAAAAAACATGAAAGATGCAAATGCTTGTATGCAAATGTAAACACCGGGCTGTAAGAGGTGTTTTGCAGTGTTTTAGCTGTACCTCAGCAATAATCACACAACTGCTCCTCTAACGGTGGCAGAGTGGCTTAGTGGTTAGCTCTGTCCCTGCACCTTCAGGGTTCGGGTTTGATTCCCACCTCGGGGTCTGTGTGCGTAGAGTTTGCATCTTCTCCCCACGCTTGGTGGGTTTCCTCCCACAGCCCAAAAACATCAGATTAGGGTAAATGGCGTTTCCAAATTGCCCATGTGTGTGAGTGTGAGTGTGTGTGCCCTGCAATGGACTGACACCCCCTAAGTCTCCTGGGATAAGCTCCAGGCCCCTGCGCCTTAGGATAAAGTGGTACACATGATGAGTGTGTGAGTGAGAAAAGCGTGTAATGTGTATGTGTGTTTTCAGTATCGACCAGTTAGAACCTGGAATGAACTTGCCTCCTTCTGTATTCGTCTCTCTCTCGTTTGACTTTGGCCAGCACGTTGTAGATGGCCCTGAGCTCAGGGGTGACGGTGTCGATCTGAACCCCGACTCCATCTGGGTGCGTCCAGGAAACTCCGGGCCCGTGATGGAGCCCCAGCCGACCTCCATACCTCCTGTTATGGGCATAACTCCAGATTCTACCGGGGACCCTGGCCTCGCCTAGCGGGCCTGCGAACGGGAGCTCGTAGTCCGTCTGGATGGCTTGTTCCCGGCTTAACAGGCTCTTGTACCGCGACTCCTCCAGAGCTTCCTGCAGCTGCGTCTCTAACACCTGGTTCCGGCGCTCCAGCTCGTGGACTTTGGCGAGGAAGCAGCGGAAGCGCAGATTCAGTGTTTTTAACACACTGATATTGGAGCCTAAATCGTTCCGTAAGGCGCTGCTCACCCCCGAGCCGGCGGAGGCACCGATGATACGAGGTAACGGCGTTTCCATGTGAAGTGGAGGAGTGTTCCGCTCGGGGAAAAGATGAGAGAAGTCGTCCATCCTGGACTGGACGGGTTTCATTCAAACAGAACCGCTCGCGTCATCTCATCGCAAGGTGCACTCCCTTCTCTTCCTTTCTCTTTCTTCCTTTCTTTACCCCCCTTCTCTTCCCTTCCCTTCCCTTCCCTTTATCTAATGTCATACAAATATGAAGACATAGCCTGTCGCTTCACTGTGAGAAATAACCGCCACCTAATAGAGTTGAAATGCTAACAGGCTAACAGTCTCTCTCTCTGTATGTCTGAACGCGCTCCTGCAAAACCTCACGCGACTGAGGCTCTCATTCCGAGCCGCTAAAATAAGCTTCTCCAAACGGGAAATGGCAGGAGGAGGAGGAGGCTAAACACACACACACACACACAGACACACACAAACGCTCACACACCCTATGAGGGAACAACTGAATAGATTGGAAGAAAAAAAAAAAATGTGAAAAATAAACGGAAATAAAAACCCGTTGTTGTAGCGAGGCTTATTTAGTGACTATTTAGACGTTTTTTAAAAATTATTATTATTGTTACATATTTGTTTAATATTTCATTTTTTGTTTCTCATGAAGTATAACAGCTTGAACAGTATACAATTTTAGTTACACTGTACAATATCTTAAAGTTCCCTGTCGGGTCCAAAAGTATTTGGACAGAGACGCAGTGTTTGTGCTTGTCCTCTTTATACACCTTTACACACAATGATTTTATTTTTTATTTTTTATGATGAAATGAAATGAAATTTTTGTTTGGGTTCACATTCGTAAAATGGGAATAAATACACCTGGAATAAATACAATGATAATCACCATTGGCCTCAACAGGCCCTAATTGGACTACATAGGTTTCTAGATGGATGGATGAATTGCATTAAGAAATAAGCTTTTAGTTATTGTACAAATCTCACTATTTATCAGTCGTGCAGCTGAATAGGGTGATATACAGCTGACGGCTGTTCCTTTATTTTACAAGTAATTAAAGAGATAAAAGGTCTGGAGTTGATGCTGAATTTGCATTAGGTAATTAGCTGTTCAAGGAAACTTTGAATATGTGGTTCAATGAGGTATCTAAATAAATTAAGCCACAAATTTGTTTTCTTTTTTAAAACTAACAGGAACATATGGTGACAGAGCAAGCTCAGAAACACCAAAAGTTATGGAAGATCGTGGTAAAATGTCTAACTTATTCATTCATTTTAAGGGAAGAAAAAACCCTTCAAAACATCTAGTGAAGTCACTCTTGGTCCAGGCAGACACTATATGGATTCAGCCTGATTTTAGCCTCAAATCAATCCCCCAGACTTATTTTACAATCAGCCCAAATTTCATACCAATCAGCTGTTATTTTACTCCCAGCGCCCAATCAATCCTTCAAACCACCAATAATCTGGTTCCAGGACAATCTGATGGACAAGGGGCATGTCATAAATTTTGTTCAGCCGTTTTCCATTGTGAACACGCCCGAGTTAGATTCTTCACAATACTCCCCAACCATCACACCTGTTACTTTGTGTGTGTGTGTTGGTTGATTGTTTCCTTTTTGGTTTCTGTGCTGAGAGTAACCCCATTTTCACACTGACTGCTGTTTTGTTTGAATAAAACTATTGAAATTGTTAATGAACAAACTCAACGACTCACATTGTGCCCGGTTCCTGAAAAGAACACTATGAGCAGAGAGGGTGCAGATTTGGGCCATGGAGGTAGACAGCTTAAAACATTTAATTAGTGAGTTTTGGTGAGTTAGCATGTAGTACACATTTAAAAACATTGCATAGTGTCTGCCTGGACTTAAGGAGGTAGGCATATCCTTGTCGAACTCTACAATCAAGAGACGCCTCCATGAATGCAAACACAGAGGATTTAGCTCAAGATGCAAACAACTGGTAACACTCAAGAAAAGAAAATCCGACTTAAACTTTGCTAGACACCATGTAAATATTTCCACAAATGAAACGAAGATGAACTTGTACCAGAGTGATTGGACCAGAATTATACGGAGAAGGAAAGGAAAGACATTATCTGTCAAACATGCTGGAGGCGATGTTATGGCATGGGCATGCATGGCTGCCAATGTGATTGTTTATCGATTATGTGGCTGATAATAGTAGCAGGAAGAATACTTATGCTTTCTTTTAGGTTTATTAAAATGCAAAAGTGATAGATACTTTAAAGTACAGGTGGACACTGACCCAAATAATACAGTGAAAAGCTTCTTAAGACAAAGAAATTGAATATTCTTAAATGGCCAAGTCAGTTATCTTACATCAACACTATTGAGGATGCTTTTCACTTACTGAAGACAAAAATGAAGCCAAAAAACCCACAAACAAGAAGCAAATGGAGGTAGCTGCAGTAAAGGCCTGGCAAAGAATTTCATGGGAGGAAACTCAGCATTTTATGATGTCAGTGGGTTCCAGACTTCAGACAGTCACTGACTGGAACTGCATCCCAGTATTAAATATAATTATATTGAAATTTGAGTTTGTCCAATTACCTTTGAGCTTGTGAAAATAGAGGGGTTTTGTAAAAATGTCTATAACAAGTATTACAATAGTTAAAGCTACATTAAAGTGTAATTTAGTCATTTAAATCTCATTTTGATCAATTCACTTCAGATTATGGTGGTGGTATACAGAGGCAAAATTATGAAAATTTCAATGTCAAAATAATTATGGACCCAGCCCTACATGAATTCACATGATGATTTTTGACCTTTTACACATTTTATGATTATGCTTAATTTGAAAGACATGTTTCCCATATGTTCATTTGCTCTTATCAATGCTATAATATAGCTTTTTTCCTGTGACAATAATCCACTAAAATCTCCATCTGTAGGCCACCATGAAAAATCATCTTAACTGGCAAGACATTTTCCAGCTCCCTTATTACTTGCACAAATTGATAAATTGTTTCGAGTTCATATCTGTCCGTGGTGTGGAAGTCTTGAAACCACTATGCATCTACCATCACTTACCAAATGGCAAACATGGTTTCCTGGTGCGACCAGCTGGTTAAATTAATCTGGCTTTTTTTTAAAAGGGAAACGTGGTTTCAACATGTGGCGAACCCCGCCCCCCCCCCCCGCCACGTCTTGCCAAAGTGTTTCAAGGAAGTCACTTCTAGATTTGAA
>JAOVVA010000019.1:9739320-9751820 GCA_028565275.1 Leiocassis micropogon
GATGTTATTTTAATTTACTTGTATTAATGATCCATTTCTTTGCGTGTGATTGTTTAGTTTCGAGTGTCCGATCTTTAATGTCAATAAAGAAAAGCATGAATTAGAATAGGTACTTTCCTATTATTTTCCACTAATTCCCTCCCGTTCATTGCACCCCACCTGTCATGTCTGTATTCTCCACACTTTGAGAACCACGGCTCTAACGGATCCATCTCTTTGGAACAGGCTCAAACTTGACTCATTAGACCAGATGACCTTTTACCATTGCTCTCTAGCAAAATTGAAGCATTTTTTCCCCGATAAGCCTCACAAACAGTTGTCACTCCGTCTTATACAGAGTTTTCATTGCGTTGTGTGTGTGGAAATGATGGAGAGTGTCGCCATGATTGATGAGAGAGTGCTAGTATGCCACGCATCCTCCCCCCTGAGAGAGCTTGACCAATCAGCTTTCTCTAGGCTCCCCAGCTGTGGGAGGCTACAGCATCACCCGGGATTCAAACTTGTGATCTCAGGATAAAAGGCCGAGTTCGTTACCACTTTGCCACTTAGGGGCTGTCTTATAAAGGTCTTGCGTGTGACAGACTCGATGCAAACCTTACCCAACCGCCATTTTTTTTCTGCCTATCGATCTGTGGTTTTACAATTCCAGATATCATAGAAATACCACAACATACAAGGGCAAAAACCCGGATGACTGTTTGTGACTGACAAAAAAATATATATACTTGAGGTTATCAGCCATCCAGCAGGAAGACGAGGCTAATCCTGAACAAAGATGAGCCCCTGATCACTGGTGTAGTTGCAGTAGGTGCATTTTATCTCAGGAAGACCAACACTTTTATATACATGATGGACTTTGCTATTTTAGAGTATGTACTCTAATCTAAAACCTGTTAAATCAGCCTAAGGTCAGTCAACCGTGGGGTTGTGAAGAGTTTGGCCAGTGATTCATTATTTGGCTTGTGAGTATTATCTTGACTCTGGATCATGTGACTGCAAAAAAAATAAGGAAGTAAACATACTGTATAACTTTCTACTCACCTACAACATCCAGGAATTCTGCAAAAGAATCAGCAGGCATGAGCTCATCCTGGAAAGACCTCAGTACCCTTTCTGAAGCCTCATAGATTGGCATGTCGTTGTGCCGCACATACTCCGCTAGCGAGAAGGACCAGCCTCCCTCTGTGTTACTGGTGGGCACTTTCTGTTAAGTTCATAAGAAAATATTACATTTTAAGATGTTAAGAGCACAAAAAAAAAAAAAAACTTTTTAAAACAAATATAGTTTGCCTTTTTCTTTCAAAGATTAATATAGACCACTGTACTAATAATGCTTGGGCATTTAAAGAAAATAATGAATTTGTACCCTGAACATGTCATAGATGAGGTCCACCAGGCCCCAGAAGAGAAGTGGGGAGCGATAAACTGCATATTCCTTTACTGTTTTATCTGAGAGTCTGTGAATAAAAGCCAAGATAATCATCAGCCAAAAGAATTTATTATGTTACGCAATCTTACTCATGCACTAAACTAGACAGTAATTTAGTCAACTAGGCACAGTCTGTGTCTAAATTGACTAAATTACTGTCTAGTCCCCATTTTAAGCCAAGCCACATTATGCTTCTCTTACTTGTTGGCGCCCCCTGGTGAGACTTTTCGCGCATGTGCAGTGACTAGAAGTCGGCGTAAGAAATCGATGCGTGTGGCTCTCCAGCGCTCAGGAGGGATGATGTGCATAGCCAGCACAGTGAAGTAGTGTGGCCCATCCACTTCATATGAGCTCTCCACCCACTTATCACACGGCTGCTCTAAGAAGGTCTGTAAGTTCTTCTCCTCTCGTGATGTGGCCCTTGTGCTGAAAAACAGAGCGAAATTTAACACATGCACAGAATTTTACACATTGTGTAAAATGGTGCTGTTTTTTCCTAAGTCTAAATGTTCAGGAACATACGTGTTGAGGACATAAAGGACCGTATGGATGATGTAGGGAATGAGGTGAATGTTGCTCTCCCGGCCTCCTCCCCCTGTGTCCACGCTGAAAGATTGTTCCATTGCAAAGCGCAAGAACAGCAGCTTGGTGTCATGGATATTGAGCTGGTAAGTGGGCTCTCTTTGCCCTGTGCATTCCTGCAGATATGTGTTGTGCCTGCAGGCCAATATAACAGCATACACCTCAATGCATAATTCGGAAAAATCAGAGCATTTGACTCCCATCCAAAATAGTATTATAGCATACCTTGCCAGGCAAGTGGCAAATGCTGATTCAGGTACGTGTGGCCCCCATACAGGCAAGAGCCCATTGCACTTGGTGTTGGCGTTCTGTAGAGCAGCACTTTCCCACTCCTCACGTCCTCGAGCAAGCCTAATAAATATTAGGGAGAAGTGTTAGGCCAAAAGTCTTGTTAAAATAAGTCAAGACAAATAATTTTGTATGTGTGTTTACCGGACAGCAGCAAGGTGGCAGTCATAGTGGACTATGTTAAAGTGCGAGACAGTGCTATAGCCCTGCTGCTTGCGGGGTTTGTTCTCAAACTCTTCCAGAGCCACGCGCTTCGTAAACGTGTAGATCCCAAGGACCTTAGTCGGCTGTGCAGAGAAACACTAATTACTTTACACACGCAAAACAGAGTGATGTTTGGTGATACATAAACATATAACTACCAGAAAGGAGAGTGCGGCAAAGGTACCTGAAACTTGTAACCTTCTCGGCAGATACAGCAGGTCAGACCTGGCTCCTCTATAAGCTCCTCCATCTGCTTCAATAAGGATGTTTTCGTCACAACCTGCCCCTTCTCATTGGTCTGAAACAAAACAGTCCTAACTCAGAGATGGGGTACACTTATGGATACAGTAGAGTACAAGTCAAAAAAGTGGATTTATTTTAGAATTATAAATTACCCAAGAGACAAATTAGACAAGAAACCTTTTTTAATGAGCAAATTTATTCTAACATGATGTTGTTCCTGTCCCCAATTTTTAGCTGCATGACCTACATAACAGTAATTACGCATGGATGGACCATATTGTGAGAGACTCACAGTCATTCCTAATGTGCCCAGAGCTTTCTGCCTCATGGCCATAGCCATTCGCTTCTTCTCTGCTCGAGTCTCCCTTCGAGCTGCGTCAATTTTCAGATTCACATCCGCGTGCTCCCTCAAAGCTTCCAGAAGGTTCTCAGCCAGAGTGCCGATTCCCTCGTCACTTGACACCTGCTCTAGCTTGTGCAAATTACTTATTGAGTCTGTTCCGATTAGCATCTAAAAAAAAGAAAGAAAAAAAAAAGCACAAGATAAAACAGTTTCTCAGAGCAAAATTATAGAAACAACAGAATTATTCTTGAGGAAAACAAAAACAAAAAAGATAGTACCTGTGTAGGGGGATGCTGGGTGGCCAGACCACGCAACAGTCTGAGGATATAGGGAAGAGCTGGTCGAGCAAGGAACTTCTTCCAGACATCTGCATCCAAACTGTAATGCATACATCAGGTTAGACAGGGCTTTACAAAAAAAAAAATCAAGATCTGCATGCTGTATCCAGATGGAAATGTCCTAAGGCTTCAGTCTAGATTGTAATCGTCAAATCTTTCCCAGAAAGGGCTGGTGTGTGCAGGTGTTCATTCCAACCAATCTGAAGCCATAACTCTTACCATCTGTTTAATTAGTTCTTCTTAGCTTTCAATAGTATATCAGGATTTGACACTTCTTCTGTGACTCGAGTTACAGTTGTGAGACAGTCATGTGCAAGTCTGAGTCAGGCTGCAAGTCAGTGTGACAACGTGACTTAAATCCCTAACTCGAGTGCGTGGTCAAGTGCTAACGGCAGTTGTTGACCTTCCACATCTTGTTTCTGCTTCTCAGGCTATTTCATGGCAAGATTCACATCAAATATTAAGCTGATTTATTATGTTATAATGTAAGTGATTAAGAGAGGATATAATAATAATAGATCACATTATAGCATGGTCTTGGTCAGAAGAACAAGATTTTACAGATTTTTGTTCTTTAGATGTACTTTAGACAGAAATTGTGAGTTTTTCTGGTTTTGCCTTGCAGAATATGTTTTTTAAATCTTGTTCTGGTAGAAATTGTTTTCTTATGATGTTAAAACTTGGGCAGTGCAAAAGTATGTGTTTTATGGTTAGGGGAGTTCTGCAGCGCTGACATTTTGGAGCTTCTTCATCCTTTAATAAATAAGCATGGGTAATATTTGTATGGCCTATACAGCACCTTGTATATAATACCTGGTCGTGTTTTGAACTTTTTCCTACCACTAGGTTTATTTCGAATAATTTGTTGTTTTTGTACTGTTCCCATTCGGCTTGCCATTTATTTGATATAATGATGAAATTATATCACTAGCAGATTTTTTTTTTTATCTCAAATGGTAAAATTTTAACTTGCATTTGCAAATCTACCACCATTGCTATACCTCAAACAGATAAACAGCCTTAGCAAAAAAAAAGGTCATACTTTTTGGCATTGGGGATATGTTTCTTCATGTAGTCCAAAGCACTTTGGGTTATTCCCTTCTGTAGGATTAAGTCTTTTAGCTGATGGCCATTGCTGTTGTTTTTTATCCCTGCTGCAATTTTACAGAAACAGTCTAAGAAGACCTTGTCATCTGGATTGTGCTCTTCATCATATCTATAAAAAAATAAACAGTGAAGGATTACTGGTAGTATACCATTTCTTACCCGTACAAACTCAACTTGCTCTAGTACCTCACAAGCAAAAAATTAAACAAGTGATTTCTGTACTTGTCAAAACTGCAGCAAGGCTTAAAGCGCTCCACCAAGATGTGCATTTTCTCCAGTTCTCCAAAAGAGAGGTAGGGAATGATGCGGAGAAGGCCCTGTAGAACACTGGGGTTGGAGCGTACAAACGTAGTGTTGATCTGGTCCAGCAGCATCACAAGCTGGTCCTTATCACCCGTCAAAAGCAGGTTACTCTACAGCGTAAACAAGGGCACAGTTAAGGGTACACATACTGAAAGAAAATACACACAGCAACAGTGTGAGAATGACGGCTGACCGAATAAATGACTTGTGGATGTGATGTAAAACATGGCTCACCTTGTCCTCAGACAGAGTCTCTGCATTGGCTTCATCTAGAATGATCTCCATGATGCTGAGGACCTGCTCTGCTATAGATGCTCCTCCACTGTCCTTACTCTCCTGCTCAGCTACCAGAGCCTGAAAAACACAAAACTCAAAATAGTGAGTTCAAACATTTTTGTACATTTGTGCTAGTCTCAAGTCTTTAAGCAAACCATGCGTGTTACCCACCAGGTTCAATGTGCCCAGCATAACATTGAGCGTGTTCATTTCTGGTCTAACCAGCTGCTGTCTGTTGATTTTGACTTTCACACAATAACTGAACAGCTTCAACAAAACCTAAAAAAATTAGAGCACAAGTTTAACTGGAATCTTAATATAAATATTTACACACTGGCAATTTTATTATATCCAACATCCAGTATTTGTAAAGTGAAAGACAATTTCTTAACTTACTGTCAGTAGATGCCTTCCTTGTTTGAAGTCCTTGATTCCAGACAGTCTGTTTAGCATGCACTCCAATCCACCACATTGTGCCATAACACCAGCCATTTTATACACCTCCTCATCATCCTCTTCCTCATCTGTAATTGGAGGAGTAAATACTGAGTTTATGAACTTAAACTTATTTAAGGTCTTCTTATGGCAATTACTAATTTTTTCCATACCTGTTGTAGAGTCCAAAGACTCAATAAATTCCTCTGTGGCATCACCCAAAAGACCTCTCATACGGTAAATGATTCTCATTGGTTCACCCTTGAAATTGGGAACAATGTTAGATGCTTTGTATTCCAAAGCCAAGGCTAATCAAAGAATGTTAAATAGAGACAAAATCAATCAAACACTGTACAATGTTTTGTCGTTACCTCATTGGTTGGACACCAGACCTTCTTGTAAACCTCAGCCACAGACAGGTCCAAGCTAATGATCTTGTTGTTTACAAGAAGCTAAACAGACAAAGCATGAAAAAAAGATACTCGCATGTGTCATTAAAAAAATCACCCACAAAAAAACAAAAACAAACAAACAAAAAAAAAACATCCCACAAATCTGTCTGCATTATCTACCTCCATGCCACTGTCATCCTCTAATAGTGCAACAAGGTCACAGTCTTGACAGATCTTGTTTTTGATGTCCCTCATGAGTGGACCGATGCCAGGCTCATTACTACTGTAGGGGTTTCCTGGCATGCGGCCCTGCAGAAAGTCCTCCTGCTGAGGATCCTTCTCCAGAGTAACAAAGAACTCAGTCACCTCATTCTCCTCCTGAGAGACAGAGAGGGAAAAAAAAACAGCATTAACATTTAATCAAAAAGGAAACGGCCACATATTAGACTGTCTCAAAATAAAAAGAAAAAAAAGATCCACTCACAGGATAAATTATGCTACAAAGCCTCTCGAAGATGAAGACAGGAGTGCGGTAATCATCGAGGTTGTATCTTTTTGCTGTCTCTATACACACTGCCATGAAAGCCTTTGTTTCAGACTCCGTCCCTGCAAATACAATAAAACTGTTAGTATACAGGCAAGAAATCCAGTAACCCAATAATCGAGCAAGCTCAAACACTAACCAAAATGTTATGGACAAGTACCTGTGGTCATGTCCTCCAGCATCTCGAGCAGCATGTCCTGAGTTTCATCAATCAGTTTAGTTCTCTGAACCACCAGCTTCCTCAGGCAGAGGTATCCATTCAGCACAGTGCCCACTAGCCGGCTCTTAAAGTGCCGTTTGATAGACTCCACTTCCACGAAGGAGGACAAAAGGCCTAGGTAGATAATTATAGATATAGCGTAAGGCACTTTTATACTTTAAAAGTTTTCCTAGACATTCCATACTTAAAAAAAAAAAAGTCTGTAAAATTTTTCTTCCTTACCAGTGAGGCTCTTGAGTGCATATCCTTGCTGCAGGTCTGTGCTCAGTGTTGCTTCTTCTAAGGCTAGGAGGTGAGCTATTTCCTAAAGAAATAAAAAGCAAAACATTAGATGGAAAGCTAAAAGTCTAGGTTATGTACTGATAAGCAAGGTAAGCCTTAGCTGTTGATACCTTGGTGATAAGGTTGCCGATATAAGGCAGGACGCCACGGGCTGCCAGGTAAACCTTCCAGTGAGCAGGCTTAATGAGCTTCTGGTACAAAGCCAGGTACTCAGCAGCACATTCTCCTGCTACACATAGCTCATCCAGGTA
Source organism: Leiocassis micropogon (assembly GCA_028565275.1). Lineage (NCBI taxonomy): Eukaryota > Metazoa > Chordata > Actinopteri > Siluriformes > Bagridae > Leiocassis > Leiocassis micropogon. The sequence goes on from JAOVVA010000019.1 coordinate 9,746,558, forward strand.
ACTAAAGGACACAAGTTTCACCAAGTTATATATACACACCTGAAGAGAGACCATACCTATGATCAATTAAATAAGTCCCATTCCAAATCTGATTGCAGGTTTAGATGGTGACAGAACCAAACTAAAAGGGAACCCATTTTGTTCTGGGTGTCACTGGATAGTGGGGTTCAGAATCATTTCTATGTACATTGCTTACCTGTATACAAAGTGAAATAATATTAAGTGTATTGAAAGAGTGGATATGATCACATTCAGTCAAATGGCATTCATTATGATTAATAATTACGTCCACAGTATTGAGGGAAGATTGGGAAAAAAAGAAGAATGAAATACACAGTATCTCCCTGGAAAGGTAATGGCCACTCTACCTTGTGAGAAGGTCCAGGACCTGTTGTTTGCGACTGGGAATAGTTGTCAGGGCCTCTACGATAGTGCATGCAGCTTGTCTTGCTGCCTGAGTGGCTGGAGTGAAGAGCACCTGAAAAAAAAACGCTGATTTTATGACAATGTCTCCCAAGCACATGTGACTGAATTACAGATCTGATGCACCAGCACAATGGACAGATTGTTTCAGAGAAGCTTTACCTGTCTCAGCCAATTGTTGTGTCCCAGTTTGAGCAGACGAGGAAACAGGCCCTCTGACCTCGACTTTGTGAACTGTTTCCATTTCCAAACATATTTTTCCATCAGGTACTGCCGCCTAATCTCTGGCTTATTCAAAGGCTTAGAAGCAGTCTCTTGGCCTAAAACAGACAAGATGACAAATGCATTATTTTGATGCTTTGTAGATGTATAGATCATATGAAATAAACTAAAAACCAATCAAACCACTGTGTGGTACTAATAAATTTCAGCCTAATTAAACCACACTCACATCTAGCAGGAAGGCACTTTTTCCAGGCATCGTATGCTGCTTTGGGATCCTTCTTGAGCCAGAGCTGGGCCTGGGCATGTATCTCATTGCAATATGGTTTGACTGTAGTCAAAGACTCAACAGCAGCATCCTAACACAGAAGAATCACCACATTAATAAGAAGAAATGTAGACAATACAGTTACATTATCAAAAAAAAAAATTATATACAGTACCTTGTTCTTCTTGCTAGTTGGCGAAGGGGGTTTTATGAGTTTCTGTAAGATTCTCAGGCACATTAGAGTAATATTCTCCACCACTACTGGGGTCTTTATATTGACTGCCATTAGGAACAGACTCAGGGCTGAGGACAGCAAAACAAGCCACTTTAGTGCTTAAACAATTAATTAGTTAAGAGTTGTTAGTACACAAATCAAAGCAATGCGTGTTCAAATTATAGACTATATAAAAAAGCTGGACAACCCCTCTGCGTTGTCACCATAGGTTTTCTTAAGCCTGGCTGATGTTTGGAACCAACCTGCCTAACTCAGTTACCAACCACACGATAATGACCTTGTCTTTAGCTTAGCTAAATTGCTAATTTATATGCTAGTGCATTTATTTGATTGAACATCCTTCATCCATACCCTGTCCCGTGTCATCTCCTACTTGTCTTGTGGCACGTTAAGCTACAATGATTCCTGTTAGCTGGTTATACATAGCCGACAGCGTTTTGACACCGCAATGCAGTTGTCACTCCAATTGGCCAAGCCTCCTTCTTATGCATAATTTATGACTTAATCTCATCAAGTGATATGAAATCACTCTCTGTACAGTCATCATGAAAAGGAAATTAAGCTATTGAGATCAATCCATTTTTTGTTACAGGCTGTGAATATGTTTCAGATGTAAAGTTTGGCATTTTAACATGGGGGTCTGTGGGGATTGACTCCCATTTGGAGCCAGTGGACATTCAAAGAACTGCAGGTTTTAGCTCCCACATTGGCTTAATTTTCCAGAACTGGAGATTAGCCACCTAGTTAAAACGTGTCAATAGTAGTGGATCCTAGCGAACCTGACGAAATGCAATACTAAGAGCACTCACCACAGCGTAGCCTTAGCTCCCAACAACCTCCTTCCTTCGCTATGGAGTCAGTGAGGAGCAGCATTTCATACTGCAGACTACTGACCTAAAGGAAAATTCAACCATTATAGGCAATCACAAACAATTTTTACTGACAAAGATTTGCTTAGTATGTAGTCTTAAAAATGTAATTCAACTTCCATACAGAGGTAATCAAATATACATTTTTAAATGATTACTTTTAAAGCTGAACAATACCCCCACTCTTCATTTGTGTTTGATTACTGAAATCATAGTACAGTCTGGCAAAACTAAACAGATAATCAACTAAAAGCTACCAAGAATCTCTGAATCAACAGAGTTTTATACCAGGTCTGGGTTTGCCCAGTGTCCCTTCAGGGCAGCAGACACCTTCGCAATGATGAGGTCATTCATCTGCTGAGTGGCCTCAGGGTGATCTCTGCAAATTAAATAAGCAGCAGAAAATATTGAATGGAAAATGGTAATTTCATTCCAAAAGCAAAAAAGGCATATTTCTACACAAGAATGTACCTTGTGAGCAGGCAGATGAGTTGACGGACTTCCTCTCTCATGGCACTAGTGCCACGGCGAAGGTTGTACTCAAACAGCTCTCTAATGAGGCCCTGCAATACCAGAATCTGTCTGATGGCAGTGTTGGTAGCCAGTGCACGCAGCAGAGTGATGCAGTGACCAGTGACTGCAGATGCACAGCCATAGCACTTGGTGGAAGATGTGTGACCACAGCCCAGCACAGAGAGGGCCCGGTATTGACTGGCAGTAAAGGTGGGTTGGGTGCTGCTGCGCGAGGACTTTGTAACTGCCTCTCGCTGCTGCAAGTCATACTCCAGCAGCTCCTTACGAGAAGCAAGCACTTTCTGCAAGGGGTTGATAAAAACATTACAAATGAACTCAACTAGGGCTGTAGCTATCGAATATTTTAGCAATCAAGTATTCTACCAAAAATTTTATCGATTAATTGAGTATTCGGATAAAATGTAATTTTGCTTAAACAGCAATATAAAATATATAAGAGAAACAAATAATTTTTTTTTTAGAAAAATCTACTTTTATTTTTTAAATGCATACAGCATTTTATCAAGAATAAACATTGTCATTATTCACAATACAAGGAAAAGCTTAAAGTTAACTGAGATTAAGTAAGTGCATCACAGTGCCGTACATTCTTATTTTTAAGCCTTTACTCAGATGCAAAAACTTTAAATTTTTGCTGACTTTAAGTATCAAAAAAACGAAGGCACACTGTTATGATCTAAAATGCCTCCCTGCCACGTATTATGTAGTGCAAACACACACATTAAAATAAATAATTATACAAAAACACTAAGTTGTGCAACTTAACTTTCCGAACTAAAAGTTTCAAAATTTACAGCTCAGGCATAACATAAGCCTTTACTGACAATTTCTGTCGTTTTCTCTTGCTGCTTTCTTCTTCTCTTGACTCACTGATATTTTTTTGCACCTTTCCATTTTGCAGCCCGCAACAGAACGCTCCCTCAAATCAATACACAGCTATACCCCTATCTCACCTACGCGGTTTCACGCGGTGGCCGTAAGTAAGGTTCATCATGATTTACCGCGAGTTTTGATGCTGTGATTACGTCTCCATGTTTCCGTGTGAAAAATTAAACATGTTTTTGCCAGCCGGTCACTCGCGGCGGCTCACGGTGCCCAACACCGCATCTCACCGTAAGTCAAACCGCATAGGTGAGATAGGGGTACAACTGTTTGCGCCACCTTCCGCTTTTTTGCGTGACGTAAGCGCTTCTTCTTCGTCGGTGTTTAGTGGCGGCTTGCATCCGGAAGCGCGCTGTGTCACGCCAAACAAATAATTGCGCGAAAACATAATGCAAGCTTTTAAAATTAATTAAAAGAAGCTTCGAGGCAGAAGATTTTGCCTTAATCATTTTCTGTAATCGAATTACTCGAGTTACTCGAGGAATCATTTCAGCCCTAAACTCAATTGACTTCTCCATTTCATTAATGTCTGGCTTGCCAAAACGTGTTTTAAAGACAAAACATTCCATTTACCTTTAGAACAATAAAAATTAATGTAAAATATACATAAACAGAATGGAAAAAAGCGATACTAACCTTACTTTAACAAATTAATGTGCGAGAATGGAATTCCTACCTGTATGATCTTGGAGAGCTCATCAAATGAAGTTTTACAATCTCCACTGTATTCCTGAGCCAGTTGCTGAATGTACCTGTTCACACTTGCTGTAGAGCTGCCCAGGCCTGCTCCTGCACCCGTGTCATCCTAATAGACAACCCATAATTATAAATACATATTTATTGTACTTCTGAAGCACTTTAACAATTACAGAGTACATTATATCATGTCAGAACGCTTGGAGTAATAAAAAGGGACACCAATTACAGCCTGCGCTTATTGAGGAGTGCTAGTGGTGACATGCTGACTGACCTGAGGTTTCTCTGGAGCAGCCTCATTAACCTTTGACAACAGAGACTCTAGCTGAGGCCGATGGCCCATGAGTTGGTGATACACACGGTCGGCTTTGTCAAGCAGAGTGTTGATGTTAGTTACAGCCTGTATAGTTAAAGGGAAGGGGGAAACAGCTTGATTAATATTGCTCTCTCATTTTAATATAAAAGTAAAACATTTGTGCAAAGAGCTTTTTTTTTTTTGCCTTTTTCCTGTCTTCCTCATTCTCAATGGGATCCACAGCACAACAAGGCTTTGCATAGAGCATGAAATCAAAGCGGGCGTATTTACAGAAGCCACAGGCATTGCACAGGAAGGGGTCCTTCTCGTCATAATTAATTGACCTAGATATTTAAAAAAAATATCTTTGTTAAACATACAGTTTTTCATTAATGCAAAAGCTTGCACTATGTAGGAAATCTTTGTACCTGCACTTGTGACACTGGTAGACATTTTCTCCACAGTTGCCACACACCCCTGGGTTGGCAGGTACAGATGCACTGCAGCGTGGGCACTGCAAGGTCTCTGTAGATGCCTGGTAGTTCTCATAGAAGTCTGAGAACTCAATCATTAAATTGGAGGCCACAATGGGAAGAGGCAAATCAATCTTCACCTCTGTCTGTCCAGGGGTCAACTGCACCCTCTTAGCTTTGTGCCAGCGGGCAGGCCTACAGACGAATTATAAAGGACATTGTTTGACTTTAATTCATACTAACAAAAGAGATCAGATGATTTGATTGTAGAAAAAATGCATACTTATTCTTTAGCTCCACAATGGCCTGAACAGTCCTGTTGTTGTAGTACAGATTAATAGTCCGCACCATTTTTGTTCTTTTGAG